>JAQGBW010005940.1:0-11256 GCA_034698625.1 Julus scanicus
AAGTCCTACGAGAACAACAGCAAGTCCTAGCAGTTTGCTAGGGCTAAAACAGGGTAAAAACAGAGTGTTCCGCTTCAACTGGACAAATGTTTAGGACCAGTGACTCCAACAGGGTATGTTTGCACATGTACATGAGTATTCCTGGTATTATCCACTTTAATGCATACCATAATGTTTACATCTCCCTGATAGATGTGTAGGCGTAAAAATGTGATACCTTTGGCCTCGAATTCCACAATACACAAGCTACACAAGGAGGGTTAGACCTATTCTGCAATTGCAAATGTTGTTGGCTTTAGCAAAAGTTCCTGCATACTAAGCTGTGAAGTTATTATATGATACTGGGGGCTTCAGGGACCGATTAAAATCTGGTAGACCCCGTAAACAAATGAAGACACAGATCGCCTTATACATCGTACATCCAAATGTGATCGTCATCTCACAGCAAGTGATATTCAGGCTCAACTTCATCAACGTGGGATATGCAGTGTGAGTGCTCTTACCATTAGGCGTCCATTGAATGCATATCAGCTATTTGGGAGAGTAGCTCGAAAGAAACCATTTGTATCGTCGAAGACAGAAAATCAAGGTTGGCATTTGCACGTGAACATTTACTCTGGAGTCCCCAACAGTGGAAGAATGTTGTGTGGAGTGATGAATCAAAGCACAAAATCTGAAGAATTCCGACCCTACTGCATACAGCCAACTGTAAAATTTGGTGGTGGTAATATTATGGTCTGGGGGTGGTTTTCTCGGAACTGTTTTGGCCCAGTTCATCACATAAAGTGAAACAACGAACCAACATGTCTACAAAAGCATACTAGAGGATGTGTTGGTTCCATTTATTGATGATAATTTGCCCCTACATTGGACATTTCAACAAGACAATGACCCTATTAACACATGGCAAAGTCAGTGAAAAAGTGGTTCGAGGAGAACCGCATTAATGTGATGAAGTGGCCTGCTCAATCACCAGATCTCAACCCAATTGAGAATTTATGGAATGATGTGAAGAAAGCCGTAAATGCAAAAAAAACAAAAACATGATTTGTTCTTAATCATTAATGAGGCATGGGCATCCATGCCAAAGGTAAGGTGTGAACATCTGGTTGATTCGATGCCAAGACGATGTGCAGCAGTTATTCAAAACCATGGTTTTCCCACTCAATATTAGCTAAAACATTGTAATATAACAGTCCTCTTTTGTGATCCCAAACATATGTCCAGGGATGATTTCTACAAATACAGGCTGTTGCACAAAGAATATTTGTATTTGCTTTTATTCTTATGTTGTTATTCATCATTTAATTTAAATGACATGTACGTGTTAATAAACATGCATTGCAACATCCATTTTTTCACCATATCCATGTGTGCATATCAATTGATGGTCCTAAACATTTGGCCACCACTGTATTCTGATATAATCATATAATCGAGGTTCCACAATTCATACTTATCTTTGGTTGGCCGTTTAGAGGTCCATAGACATTTAAAGTCACAGAGGACTTAAACATTGACAAATATAGCCCCATATAAACATACATATATATATAAATAAATTTATTCAGGGTGGATCAGAATTCCTCACCACCCAACTTTTTTCTTAAATCTTTTAGTTATGATAATTCTGTTAATGGGGTTAAACAGGAAGTTCAGTGTTGTTGTTAGATTTTAACTATGACCATTTTTTGACAGAAATCCATGTAATAACTTTGGACCCGTAACACTTACTACAAAATGTCTAATTATGAAAAGGAAGAGAATAGGATGTTTGTATGAAATGAACTGTTTTCGTCTTGGAATTTTCCACTATTGATAGCTAGTAAAGCATGAACGTTAAAATGCTAGACAAATCAATCTTAATGTACTGACCTGCAAGTGTTCTGCATATAACAAACTCATTAGAACCTGTGATCGCCTTTTTTGATTGGTTATTGAGAGCATCACATGGTCAAGATATTCATGAATATCTTGAACTGAGATAGTTTCTGGTATGACTTCAAGAGCCTGAAAAGAAAGATTGTATTAATTATACAGAATTTCTCACTTTCAAACAGCAATGAAAAGACATCTTGTAAAAAAAATCTAATTTTTATTCAACCTTTACAGGATCAATTTCTCCAGGATGACCCTTAAGTAACTTTAAAGCTGCAGGTATGTTTGGATCCGGTTTCGCTAAAGCAGGTGCTAAAATTCCAACCAAGGCAGATTCAGGTGGAGCCGCATACAGTTTTAAAAGCATTAAATAAACCTAGAAATAAAGATTAAACCAATACTTGAGAAATTTGATGAGGGAATGCTAAAGAAATCTTCCATGTTTTATTTTGTAGAATACCATCATAGTAATTTTATAAAAAAAAAATATTTTCACATTAGATCTCAGCAATTTTTCTTGGATTCAGTAAAACCATCCAAGAAAAATTGCTGAGATCATTTAGATAAAATTACTATTTATTAAAGCTGTGTTTATTCGAGTTTATATGGACAGAGCCTGCCTCAGATGATCGTAATCTTGGATAAAATGGATCATCGCGCTATTTATTATTCAAAAAGCAAGAAAATTATACTAACATTTCCCAAATTTGTACAATATTCTATTAATTTCAAACTTTTAAGTTTAGATAAAACTCATGTAAAAGAAACACACGTTCTTATTAATAGCCATTTTAAGACCATATATCTTTCAGATTTGTTTTTTTAAATTATAGCAAGTATATTTTGCATTGGGTAAATACGGGCACTCAGATGATCGGGCTTCTACTGTACTGAAAATTATTTCTGTGTGCATATAAGCACTCAGTCAAGTTTATTATAGACTGTTATAACATAACACAACACAATGTACTCACATCTTTGTAACCATCCCTGGTTACATCATAGGTCTTCTGACAATATTCCTCAGCCTGAACATAATCTTGCAAGATATGGATATATATAGCCAGAGCTTGTTCGTGTCGACCAATTTTCCCCATAAGTATTGCCCGCTCTTCATACAAATCTGAAAGTACACAAAAATACAAATAGCTTATCTATATCTTTTTTTAAATTGCAGAAACAACTGAGAATTTATAATTTCTGTCCAAAACAGCAGTTTTTAGTTTTTCGTTTTTTCCGAAAAATAAATGAAAATGAAATTCTGCTATCATCATTTGGTACGTTTTGAAATGTATAAATATGTTGCTGGTGATGAAGTTGTTATAAACATTCATAAATGCAATCTAAAACAACTTTTAAAAAACAGAATCGCATCATACCATCATATGGAAAGCAAATGATTATTTGTTCTGGATTATAATGTTGTGATGTTTTCAAAAAATCCAGAAGTTTAGCACGCAACTCTTTCTCTTCTTTTCGTTTTGTTAAAACAGCCATTGTTTCTGTGGTAAATAAAATTAATAGAATTAGATAAAAGTACATATAAAATAGTAGTACATTTATGAAAGCTTGTACGCAGATGTATAAAATTGAAGTAAGGATAAAAAAGGCTAGCAATTACTGCTTAAAGTTCTTAGCAGCGCACTATTTAAAAAGTTGCTTACATGGAAAAATATGAAAAATGATAGTTACAACTTTAAAGCACTTTTAAAAAGAAAGTTTTGTAAATGAACATGAATTCTTAAAATTCATATGTGTACTTTGGATACTGCTTATTCACAAAATACCTTAATTTTTGTATTTTTACGCTTTTGTAACTAAATTATGGTACTGTGCTGCTAATTGGATCCACAAAAAAACATTACGACAAACATAAAATTTTAAAAACTTCTCCAATTTCAGTGCATAAGATTTTGCCTATGGAATAAATAATTAGGTTTGCTTAAAAATTGTGAGAATTTCTTGCACATAATGTTTATTGCTCAATGGCTTTTACAGAAAGTTAGTCAATACGCTTAACTTAAAAACCATCAGGAAAAAAAATTTAACGAAAAATGCTGGTACCTTCTCCTGGTAGGGCTAAAATTTCTGTCCGTAGATTTTGCAGTTTCTCACGATATTGAAAAATTAACGTATTATGAAAAAGCGTAGCTGTCT
Organism: Julus scanicus; assembly: GCA_034698625.1. Lineage (NCBI taxonomy): Eukaryota > Metazoa > Arthropoda > Diplopoda > Julida > Julidae > Julus > Julus scanicus. Next base: position 4,036 of record JAQGBW010005940.1, read on the forward strand.
CTTTCCATGTGAAAATAACATGTTCCTGAAATTGAGAAAAAAAAATTGCATTCCATATGACCCAATTCAACGATTTCTGAATTATAACAACTTACCAGATAAGGTATAGCAAGTGATTTTTCCGTCTTTAACAAAAATGTAAGTATTTTTTCTCTTGGTAAATTTTTTATTTCTGGCATGTTTTCGGTAAAAATTTTCAAGCCATCTGTAGGGTGTGCCTTCAAAACCCAGCCGGAAAAATCAAAGATGAAATTAATGTTCTCCTCACCTGTAAAATATTTAAGGTAGAATTTAGAGATAACACAATTTCTCGGTATAACCCTGAATATTAATAACGAAAGCCAAGTACCTAAGTGTTGCAAATATGTAATTGTTTTATCGTGACCCTTAAGAGGCGAATCTGGCCGTTTGGCATGCCGAGACAATAAATCCAGTGCTTTTTGGTGCAAGTTCTTCCTCTGATATAAAATGATTAATTCGCTAAATTTTGAGTGTTTCTTCAAGGCTCGTTCACATTCTTCTATGTGGCAGTGATTGTCCGGCAGCCGCAATAATGAAGCCACAAGGGCGTCATTGGTCTGGAAAAAGAATTTTAGATCAGAAACGAATAATTCACATGATTTTAAAAGATGCATTTAACAGTACTTATTTTACAATGAACCTAGAAAATATACTGTTACTCAAATGACAATACACCCATACCTCGCTTTAGGGCCTAGATACGTCCCGGAAAAGTTGGCCGTATAGCGCAAAAGCCTAATAACAAGTCAATTCTTTCTGCATTGTGATTTTCATTTTTTTCTCTTCTTTAACGAAGTGAAACCCATAAGTTGTTTTATTCTTAGCTTTGCATGTGTTAAATTTTATTTAATTAACTCCTCCATACAACAGGTTTCCAGTAGTATTCTAACAAGAAAATTCGTTTGCAGGTTATCTGAGGAATTTGCTAGAAAAAATAAGCATATTTCAAGGAATAACTTTTAAAATTACAAGGACCCCCTCTCACAACCAATTGCATGATTTATTTCAGTATAGGTATGGAAATTTCTTGATGCTGACAGAAAATTCCAGCGTAATCTGGTGTCTAACATGAATTCCAATATAATTCCCGACTTTTCCAAGGTATTTAAAAGTCAAGTGAACTTCCCGAATGTCCCGATTTTTAATATGATTGTAGACCCTGGTTTGAGTGCCATTACATGTATACAGAAATTCAGAACAATTTTCAAGGAGTGCCATTGTTTTATTTCTCCTGGGCAGCAAAAGCAGTACAACACTGTTGAATGTATAAAATATTTTCTAACTTTGAAATCAATCCACGACTACTAAAATTCTGGAAAAGAGGGGAAAACAATGCAATTTAAATTTGTGGACTTTAAAACCCTTTTAACAGTGTTGAAATGGCACTATTTTATGGAATTTAAATTATGCCGAAAACATAGAAAGTGGTACATTGTTTACCATTTGATGCAAGTTTATCATTTGATGCAAAATGGGAGTATTTCCTTCATTTTGTTTATACTGGTGGCTAGTGCAATGTCCAACATCGTACAATTTATTATGAGATAATTATATTGTTTCTAAATTATGCAGTTGTTTCATACTCTTATTTGAGTATGTAATGGCGCCCAAAATAATAGCAGTCATAAGCACGTTGCAGTCAGCAGGGATTGAAGGAAATGCTTAGCATTGTTTTTTTTTGTTCGCTGATTTTTAACGTTAGCATATTTCTGCTACACGAGGGCTATAAACCATCGCCAAGGAATAAATCTTCATCATCTACACGAAAATGTTGCCTACGAGGGGAGACTTAAACCCCCTCTCGAGTGGTATGTAACATGCGACAATCTACATGGGGCTTCAGATTAAACTCTTATCCAAAGGAGCCGCCACTCCCATTTATAATAATTTACACCGACCTCAACCAAGGAGCGAACCCAACACTTCAGGATTGAGAGCCAAGTGCGTAACCCAATCGGGCATTGCGTTATTGAGATACAGTACATTAGGCATTTGAAGCATTCGTTTCAATTACATATGAAATTTTAGGGTATTTTGCATAAATAGAGAGAGAAATAGTAAAATCCTGCAATATCAACAAAAAATAAATACCTGAAGATAACACTTTAAAAGTGTTGTGTCAATTATTTGGAGTAGTTGCTTATTGGTCTGGATTGTGGTGTTGCCTTCGACGATTGCTGTGGAATGATTTACATTTTGTCCAAGGTTACCCAACAATGAATGTCTAGTCTGGAATAAACGAGAAAATGCAATTATGTAAAATAAAGATGTTTTCAGATCTTTCAACAGGTAAAAATAAATCTGCACATAAAATTTGCACAAGCAACTACCTTATAATAAAAACTATTTTTAATTACTAATGGAATCCATATATGGATCCAACATAATTCATCATGCCATTGTTTTAACATCATAAACAATCTTGATAACTATAGTCATAATTCAATTTAAATATTAAATAATGGAAACAGTGATTTTTTTTAATTCAGTGTTTTAGGATTGCATAATGTAAATCTTCAAGAAAAATAGAACAAATAAGAACGCAGAAAATACCACGAATTTAAGCATTGTGTTACAAAGTAAGCATCTTTTCCCTAAAAACAGATTTTTTTTGGTTATTTTGTAATTACAATTTTTTTCTCCTTTTTCACAACTTTAATTAAAATTTTAATCAATTTAAGTGCTGGTGTCTATATGTTTTCAGAATCACAGTGCAAGTTCAGCAGCGGTGGTGTAACAGAAGAGAACAGGAGAAAAACTGATGTACACCTTATTTTATGGATGAATAAATTAATCATACAGTATAGGTACTACATAATGCAATATAACGTTGCACTGCTGAATAACTACAGTATAAGTTCCTAAGCCTATTAAATAATTCCATCATGCACATATCTTCTCCAATTAGGTGGCTCATAACCTTGGCGTCAAAGCAATGCCGTATATATGGGGGGATATTGGGGATAGATCCCCCTTCCCCCCGAAATCCAATAATTTTACAAATTTCAACCAGATTCAGCCAATTTTTAATCTGAATCCGCCAATTTTCCACGATGTTTGGACCATATTCCCTCACGTCCCCCATCGAAATGTGATCACGTATACGGCCTTGCGTCAAAGAAATGTCAACTGGCTAAGATGTTAGTTCGTTAAGTCATGCCAAATCGAAACCCGTCAAAATTTTTGAAACAAAATCATTGCTTTCGTTTTGGAAATTAAGTGTTCAATATTGTCACGCTATACACCTAAAAACTGAGGAAACTGCGCGGGTCAACTGTATGCATAAGCACACATGCACTGTGGGAATCAGCCCACCTGGCAATTGGTATTAGTTTGGATTGACATTCCAAAAAGTGTGACCTAAGGTATATTTGTTTGTACTAGGGCCGCGCAGAAAAGCAATGTTAATGCATGGCATTTGCCAGAGTGGCAGACCACTGAACTAGAGTAGCATATCCTCTCTCACGAAAATAATTTTCACATAAAAATTGTTTAACCTTCCCCCAAAGTGTGTGGCAGTTTATTTAACAATACCTAATCTAAAAGAAATTACTTGCCTGGGTCAAGTAGTCAATCAGTGCCAAAAGACCATTCTCCAAGTCTCCACCAGTAAGATGTGGAACTTCCTCTGGATACTTCAACTGCTCTCGAAACACTTGTGGCAAAAGATCAGGGAAGAGTCCAATGACATGCGATGGATCTATGAAATTAATATGTTTGAATGAGATATTTGAACATTACAGAAAGTAAACAACCAATTTAAGTACAATAATAAAAGAAAACAAATGCTTTACCTGTTCCTAATTCAGAAAAAATATCCAAAGATTCTTGAAACTTCAGATGACAAAACAGATTAAATGCATATAGGTTTTGTATTTTTTGAATTCTTTGATGCTTTTCGCTTTCATCTTCATCAGCAATATCCTACATCATGATAAATAGTACAAGGTAAGAACCGCAAATTGATATTTGTGTAAAAACGTGACGCCTATTTCCATAAAGCCAATTTTCTCACAATAAACTGCATATAAGCCAAACAGTGAAGCATAGTCTGTTTACATAGATGGAATATGTAACTAAAATGTTTTTTACTGGTCCAAAACTTATGCAACGTTTTGTATTCACACAACACTTAAAAAGAGCATGCATAAGAAATGTAAGGCTTACAGCTAGTTTAAGTGCCAATTCAAACTGGTTTTGACCCAGCAATGCAGAAATCTGTTCATTAATTGGCCGTAGAATTAAACACCAGATGTGAGATACAGAAGCAATAAATAACTGCCCCCTAAAAGTAAAATTAAAGAAATAATTAAAAATCAAACATGATAAACAGTAAAAAAATTTAAAAAAGCTGTTACACAAGCAAACTTAAGGAATGCATTTAAGTACATAAACCCTGCTTTGCACTAACATTCGATCGCATACAAAAGGACTAAACAGAAAAAAAGAAATTTTATAAAAATGCAATGGAAGATTTTACACATACAGTAATTTCTGGAAATAAAAAATTAATAATAATATAAATAATTTAATCTTGGCATAGGCGCCGTTCCACGCCGTGGAAATACGAGTTCGATATATTTTTGAACCCCCAAATATTTTGCACATATGTCATGCTAATTTGTGGGAATTTATTTTGTATGTCAGGCAGACCAGGGCATTGAATAGAACCGTTTGCCCTGGATTGAGCGATTTTAAAGGAACCTACTTCTAGACAGCAAAATTCGAAGTGTATCCCAGCTATTTAACAGTGGTCTAGCTGCCCTATGGATAAATATAACTCCCATAGACCCATTCTAAATAAAATGGCATTTTCAAGCTAATTCATTAGGCCCATTGTTAAATCTTGGGTACTCCAAAAGACTTAAATAATTATCAGGAAGTTGTGAACTAATTTCTAAAAGAGAATTTAGTGTTCCTGTCAAGTATGTTGTTTATTTAATAAACAAATGCATCTTCCAATATCTATCACAAAGCTACGATGCAGTTGATTAAGTGGCGAAAATGCTGAAATAATCTCTCTGCTACAGATAAATTTCAACTTATGCATAAGTGCATAATTTATAGATTTAAATAATAAAAAAACTGAAGAATTTTATGAAAAACTACAGTATTTCTGCAGTATTAGTGCAATTTTTCTACAGTCAGCATGTAATATTTGTTTACTAAAAGATAAATTTATCAAGAGTAAACGTATAATTTTCCTGTAGTAAAAGTTCAGCATTAAGAGAGCAAATTTTCTGTAGTAATGGTGAGCACAAGGGTTAGCAGGGTGTGATTGGTTACTTCTTCAATCACACCCTGCTAACCCACAATTTCCCATCACAATGGACAAAAATATACATCTACCCTGTAAAATAAGAAAGACGACCGCACTATTCCGGGTAACTACAGACCCATCAGCCTTGTTTCAAGCATAGCAAAAATATATATTTCCATGATCGCCGAGAGAACCCGAACATGGGCCCTAGAGCATGGCATTATTTCACCGGAGTCGGCAGCTTTCATCAGGGGGAATGGCACCGCAAACAGCATATCCATTCTTCAGTCAATAATAAGAAAGCGCCTCGCTACACCCAGGTCCCCAACATACTTTCATGACACACCTGCACAGGGCCTTTGACTCGGTGGATCATTACACCTTGTGGGCCAAGTTCCAAGCTTCCCCCCACACCTCCTAAATAACATTTCTACTTATTATGCCCAACTCACATGCCAAGTGAAGACAGCAAAGGGGTACTCAGCACCAACTAAAATAACCTCTGGAGTGCAACAGGGCGACCCCCTTAGCCCCCTCCTATTCATCATATTCCTCACAGACTTGCCTGAGTTCTTGCCGAGGGGGTGGAGGGCTTGCAGTATCACTGCCTCCTCTCCGCCGATGACATCCTGCTCATCGCTCCTACCAATAAGCCCTCAGAGGTCTCCTGGCATCCCTGAACCATTTTCTCAAAAATCGAAAATACTGATATTTTGTTTAAAAAGGCGCCAACCAGATGCAAACATATTCATGTGGAACGGGGAGAGGCTGGAGGTGGTCCTCTCATGGACCTTTCTGGGGGTGAGGTTTCTGTACACTGGGAAACTGGGGGACCATGTGGCAGCCCTGAAATCTAGGTACAACATACAGCTACATTCTTTAGTTAAACTTTTCATCCCTAACTGCCTTAACCATATACCCAACCACATAACGTTATTTAGAGCCATCATGGTCCAGACGGCCAGACGGGCTGAGCCCCCGCGGTACCGGAAATCTTATCTTGAACTAAGAGTGGTATTCACCTGCTGTAAAAGAGCAATTTTGCTTCAGTACGCCGAATAAAAAGTTAATTTTATTGAACAATATTTTCTAACGTGTGGGGGTACAATTTCCCGTTTTGCCGAGACCTACTATCAGCTCTGATTATTCCTGAAACCATCCTATTATGCCAGATAAACTAACAGAATGAAATTCAAATCGGAAAATAAATCAATTTATACATAAATAGGTCATTGGATTTCTAAATTCTGGAATTCCTAATAATTTTTCAAGTCGATGCCTTTTAGCAAACAATATGCAACACCCTTCTCAATTTAGGTGTGAAAAAAGGAGATAACTGTCAAATGGGGATGACCAGCCATTTTTGTGACGCAACACATAATTGAAGTGCACTCCTTGACTGCTTGAATGTTTAATGTTACGACGAACCCTTTTAAGAAGTTGTAATTGATGTTAATAATGAAGCACTGTTCACTTTCTTAAATAAAATAAAATGTAATACTATTTAGCAACCGAATAGTAGCAAATTAGCAACATTCATGATCTAAGTGTGTGTACAAAAATAATGCATTAATTGTTCAATTTTGCACCATTGACCTTTAGCAATATTTTGCTTTGTAATCTACAACAGTATTACGGGAGATCGGGGCACAGTGGGTACACTTTTTAGAATTCATTTTTTTTTTTGGGAAAAATATTTAACTTGTAGCATAAGAATAACACAGTAATATACAAGCCTTCAGGATCTGTATGCATTTTGTCATCGTTTTAGAGCTACTAGTTTTTTTTGCTATAAAAGACTAAAAGTTGGTTACGCAGACTGTTCCACTGTGCCTTATACCGGGGCACAGTGGAACATGGTATGGGGTACAGTGGTCCATGCGAAATTAAGACAAATTTTACAAGAAAAAGAACACCACATTGATTAATTGTGTTTAATT
>JAQGBW010005941.1:0-11256 GCA_034698625.1 Julus scanicus
AAAAATACATTATTTTGTACAAAATTGGAACGGATCTAATTGAATTGCACGGGTTCCTATGGCAATAATTGATTCGTAATACGGCTTTTCGATATACGGCCTACTTTTCCGGAACGTATCTAGGCCGTAAAACGAGGTATGGGTGTACTGGTATTTTGTTGTAAAATAACGAACAATCATTGGTAATGGTAACTTAAAATATTTGTCCATAAATTAATTCCTTCAAAAGATATTTTCCCGGTGATGTTATCGACAACATGACAGATGTTACTTGCAATGTTACTGCAATATTTTCCAAGCAGATTCAATGCAAAACAGACATTTTCTGGAATCTGTTAACATCAAATTGAATTAATTCCCAACATATACACGTTTGGTATTGCAACGATTCCAGGCTCTTACAGAATGGCATGGCATGACAGGGTCAGAAGACATTAGCCTGGATCTGAATCCAAAGATGGAAATTTAAATATCGAAGGTCTTCCATGAATGCCAAGCTTGTGCAAGAAGCCCCCCGAATTGGGCTTTTTGCCTAAACATATAAAAGTGTCCTCACTCTGTGAAATCAAACGAGATCCACGTGTTGCCAACATTCTTATCGCCATTTCGGTGTCATTCTGTTTGCATAGCTTCTAGTTCAGTAAATCGCTCTCGAAACTTCTAAAACAGCAAAAATACACTTTGGATGCAATCCTCGAGTACAGCTGCGTTAATTTCTCACTTCGTGAGTCAACCGACGAAAAGATTCAATAAATTTCCTCCAAGCGCTTCCTGAAAAGTTCACGACGCATGCGCGGCGCTGAGGTATGCTTTGGCAAAAGTATAGCATGCCTATATGCTATGGAGGGTAGTTAGTAGAGAACGTGCAGGATCCCTATACTAAAATCGTACAACAAGTTTATGAATGCTCTCTTTGGCTTTGCTTAGGTTTTAGAACAGAAAATTGGCTCTGGATTTGTTTCCATGTTTTTAAATAGACAGAAATAAATCAAGCTTTGCGGTGTTTTTGTGTTCTCCGACCATAGCCCTAGTCACCTATAAACGGTACTGGTATTTTATCCTATGGTGCCACTGAATTATACAATTACCAATGTTGTGGGAGGATGATATTAGGGAGGAGCAGTGAAAGAGCCGCCACATATACATAGTATACACGCAGAGATAAACAAGAAACAAAACATCCAACTGAAAGTTTGAAACAATGTCTTTCACCTCCAGCATTGCATTTTCAACATGGCCTCATCCTGCGACAATACTTTTTGTAATTGTGCAATGTGAAGATGGTGTGTTAAATTGAACGTAAATTGAACTTAAAATGAACTTATAATTTGGATAGGATGTTGCATGAGCTTTTCTTAAGTAGACTTAAGTTAACCTATCATTACCTTTTATACTGCATTTATACCTTACTTTCGTACAAATAAATTTATATTGTTTTCAAACTAAAAACTTCAGTCTGATATGTCGATACCTCAGGTCTTAACTGACCTACTCACCGTTCCCTTTTTTGAGTAACGTTATACCCGATTGGTTCCACCTATACAGGTTGGATCAAGCCTTTCGGGGATTTAACACATGAAAAGGACTCGGCCATGTTGGAAATGCTAACTGAATCTGAAAGCACACACGCCTGCATATGTGCTACAGGAGCATTGCATTTTCAACATGGCCACGGCCTGCATGCTGTATTGCTTTCTATCAATTGATGAAACGAGAAGACTGGAGTAAATGAACGCAGCCATGTTGGAAATGTAAACTGAAGGCTAATGCCATCAAGTGGTGCTGCGTGCATTACATTTGCAAGATGGCTGCACCCTGCTACAATGCTTTATGCAATGAGTACAGCGTGGAGATGGGAGTAAAAGGACGCGGCCATTGGAAATGCATGCTAGATGCTCATTTGCATCATAAAGTGATGCAGGACGCCATCTTTGAGCTTCCCAGGGAACTTCTAGGGAAGTCAGTTTTGACCTTAGTATGCTATTTCATAGAGGATATTGAAGAGTAGAACAGGGACAGTTAACTTCCCTGTAGGAAATTTGGTTGATGGCCTTGACCTCACAAATCAACAGTTAATGCATGCGTCAGTTTGCAGGATAGTGCTAATATTTGTAATTATATAGAACAAGTATAGGATATTTTTTGAAAAAAATTCATTAATCACTTCAAATTAGTATGTTGGGTGGTGTCGATTCTGATTAATAGACACCTTGTTGCCTTTTTGAAAAAGCCGTAAAAATATGGAGGACGACTCGAAGGATATTTTTCTTGCGATATATATTCAGAAATAATATACCCGTGTCAATTAACATAATGCATTCAGTTTTTATTTTAATTATAACCGAAGAGGTTCATGATAATTGGTTAGACCTCAGCCGTTTCAGCTCAGCTGTACTGCACAGAGCATGCCAAATAAACGTGTTACGTATAAAGTTAAAAGTTACACTGCTTAAAATTGTCATTAAATGTCAACTCGTTTTGATATAGCGATACCATGTGATAAGCAAGGCCGTCCAAATGCATTTCCTATGTTGACAACAAATGTCCCACATATATGACCTCGAAGTGCTTAAAACACATTGGTCATAAACGGGCGATGCTAATTTGAGCAATTACCTTACTTTGTAGTTAAGTCAAAAACGTGGCCAATGAAATTTAAGAAATTAAAATTTGATTTCTTCCATTCAATCCAACGTAGTTTTATTTTTATTTACTAAAGCTGATGTAATTTTTGCGGCTTGTGATGCATTGTGTACCACTGTCATACAGGGCGAGTCACTACGCATTAACGTTGACTTAACATTTTAATTAGGGCAGCATTACTTCTAGTGCACCCTGTAGATATTCATACTGTGCCAAGAATCGTGTTTTCCTTACAGTAGCTGATTTGAGGCTTCAAATAATTGGGTTTATGGTGTTGATAAAAGACTTTATACATAATTTAATACCGCGATGCTGGATGCCTCGAAAGTTTGAAATTTTTATAAAGCTTGTACTTATACCTAATTAGCCTTATTGCGGTTTAGCTGCCCCTAGTGACCAATCAGCCTTTAGCAAATGTTCACGTGCTATCATTAGCATTTTGCCATTTAAATGAACCAGAAAAATGTGAAACTGATATTCCCAAGTAACCAACGAAATGCCAACAAAAATTAAAATAGTTAGGCTTCAATAGTACAAGAAGGTGTCCAATCGCCTTGAAAATTTGGGAATTATGCTTGAACTTCGTGTGAAACACTTATGTATTTGTGCTGGAATTTCCAATGCAACATTTCTAGCAACATTGGCCCAACCTAAAACCAACGATTATCAACTACCATTTGTCAACTTTCAACGATTCGCTAAGGGGCCATTCAAAAATTATGTCACACCTAGGGGGGTGGGTTGTTTGTTTTTGTGACAATTGTGACCAAGGGATGGGGGGAATTGTGACTAAGGGGTGGGGGGGGGGGGGTTAAAAAGAGGCAAAAAAGTGTCGCATAATTTATGGATCACCCCTAACGTTGTTTGTTACTTGGACTCGTGATAAAGACTACATTTTTGGACAAAAATCTGGCAAAATAAAATGTCTATTTTGGTGAAATGTTTGTGTTTACCACACGTTATTTCTAATGGCCCGCCAGATCGCTACTTAATGATATTGCATCGTGCCAGAATAACGACTTAATCGGCGATTAAGTTGGGCGCAATCTGCTCACCCAGCACAGGGTGAACATCTGATGACCAAAGGAGAGGAAAACGCTATTTAAAAATAGAACTATGACAGAGCTAAGCAGAAGCTGGATGTTTATTGGTCGATATTGTTACCAAGGCTCTCTTATTGGCTGCCCGGTCCTCAGTCACTCAACCGAGAAAAGTTCCACTTTTTTTTAGTGTGTTTTCGTTGCACTAAAAGGCGTTTCCCTGGGAGAAGCACGAACTGAACGCTCGCTTCCTAAACAAAGAGGGGCATCGGTCTGAGTTCAAGCTCTCCTATACTGAATAAAAATAAGGCAAGGCGTATCGCGGGGGTGACGGTCGGGATTAGCTATGGAGAAAGAAGGGGGGGGATAAAGGGGAGGGGGTATTAATGGTTACATGGAAGGCATAGTGGAAATGAACGGACAAACTTCTTCCCAGAAACGTGGGGACGTGTGCAGGTCGTTTTAACGATTGTTTTGCTCGCTTGCAAATTGGGGAGGGAAATTTCCACGATTGCCATCGGGTACCCGGGTTACATTCGCTACTCCCCTCCCCCACTCTAAAGCCACTTTAACATAATCGAGATTAACCCACCCCCTAATTGATGCGAATTTATTCCCTGGTTAGTGTGCTTATGGTACAACTGGCTTGACAACAAGCAGCTGTGCAAAGCTTTCAGTAGAAAACATGTTTGCGAAAAGTTTTCTGTCAAGGTTTCAGCAAACTTTTGTTGAAGAAATGGTGAGGCGGTCTGGATCAATGGAAAAAAATGTTTGTTGGTCATGGCGCTCTTATCAAGGCCTGTATACGATGACGTCACCTTGATGTCTTCTTGAAAACATGTTGTGACAAACACGTTTGCAGAAAATGTTTGTGTGTCGTGCTTAATTGGCTTTAGAAAAACTACTGTGCAATGGACTGTACAAGTCATGTGATTCTGTACATGGCTAGGGATGGCAGATATCGATCAAAGTATCAAAACAAACTAACGATTCAATGCTGACCAAAGTATTGGAAGAAAGTATCAATACTTAATGTTTTGATATCATCAGTAGTTTTCGATAACTAGGTATAAAAAATAGTTACAGATTTCTAATAACGAATGAAATAATTTATTGCACTTCCTTTAACTTTACTATACAAAACAAAACCAAATTTCACGCAAAACTATACATATACATATCATATACTACCAGAATAAAATACTTTATATCAGGAATTTCCCTGTGCATAAGGAAATGAAATTAGAAAGGCTGGTAACCCTGCATTAGTTCTTTACAAAATTGCAGAACTTCACTGCACTTCGCAGAATATCGAAAGGAAAATATCGAATAGGTTACCAAAATACTTTGTATAGATACATCGATACTATACTAATAGCCGCAGAATCAAATTATCACTGTTGGATAATGGCTATCCAAAACTGGTTATTTTCCAACACTTTCGTAAAATGTGCAGTTTTTTATCATCGATTTAAGATTACTGCTCCTTAAATCGATTTTTGCCGTTGCTGGACCGTTAAAGCCCGGTTAAGCCTTCGAGACAGTGTTATTCGTCTGTGAATTGATAAAAATTGATCGACCTTTAAATCTAATCAGTAAAAATGGTTTAAAAATTAAGATTCGGCTTTTAATCGCAAACTGACTCCCTAATCCAGATTAGTACTTTAAGGCTATACTTAAAGAGGATTTTAATTAACTTTTTTTTCTCACCACTGATATAACCTGGTTCATGATCCACTAATTATTTTCGGCAACCGATTAGTTTTAAAGTAGCATCATGCATGTAGCTGATGGCACTAAAATCATGTTAGTTTCTCATGTTTACCGATAATTAACATCAGTTTTAATGAACGGTTATACTAACCAGAGCATGACATAACCAGGTCGAAAACGTCAATAAATTATTGAACGAAATATCTTGAACAGTAGAACCTGTTTAAATGCATACACTTGGAACCAGTGAAAATATGCTTTTAGACAGGTTATATACGCGGGTCCCAAGTCGGGACCGTCACATTTTATGATTTAAAGAGATTCATTTACCCAGGTCCACGCAACTAATTTTATCCACGTAGAAAAATTAATCCTACACATATTTATAGCAAGCCACGCGTTGCGCATAAGCACTTACGGACTCAGTTAAAAAAAAAAAAAAAAAAATTCAACCGATTTTCTTCACAAGTAATCTAGGATAGAATTAGTTGCGTGACCATCCCTTTGCAGCATTTCAATGCAATTTCACAAGCCACGACGGATCTGTCATTCACCAGCTGAAAAGCCAAAGCTTAAAGTTTAAACCGAAACAGCTGAATCACAGCCGACTTTAATAGCCCGCGTCAGACAAATGGATTTCGTTGCATAAAATCGATTAAAATGTGCATGTGCGCATGCGCTCTCTTCATGGCCTCGCCAAGATTGAATAGCCACATAGTATTTTATCCAAATCAGATAAAATCCATTCTGTGACTTGGGCTAATATATTAGGGCAAGAGGTAAAATAGGTTAGCCTTGACCTATGACCTATACATTTATATAGGGTCTACAAACAGGTGTTACCCCGTTGTGTCCACTGGGGTGCATATTACCTTTTAATGAGGTCGACTCGCCCATTGTCATACGTGAGATATAAAAAGGTCAGACCAGTCGTTCCAATGAGGTTAAAGGACAAAAGTTGGAGGTTCGCTTGTTATGAAAGTGGTTCAACATCCAAAAAAAAAAAACGTAAGTTGTGTTAAAAGAGGGCTTCGCTTTTCACTCCACTAACAAAAAAACAAACTGTGATTAGAAGCAATGTAGATAATTTGTTGAATGGTATCGGCAATTAACCTCACCAGCGATGCCTTAAAAAATGGTAATGTTGAGAGGTCAAAGAGTAAGGTAGGGAAAGGCCAACAGACGTGTCTCATTTGAAAGTCTAGGCGTCTCCTATTTCATTTTTTCAAATGGGGATAAAATCCGTTTCTTGGGGTTTTAAGGGTGGTTGTTTTTTATAGTTTGAAAGTAAAAGGTCAACGTAGTGAAGGCCAACTACTCGTGCATAAAAATACAGATCACGTTTTACTCGAAACGTGCAATATTTCTCTTGCATTAAGATAATTTTGTGATTTTTTTTGGTGCCAAGCAAGAACAATAGGGTGGGAGGACTTGAGGAGGCATAGTGGGCCAGCTGGGCCGATGGTAATTATTTTTAGTTAGAATACTGGACATGAGGTCAGAAACTATGGCGGATAAAAAGTAGATTTTGCATAGTTTAAAAAAAAAAAAAAAAAAAAAAACTTATTCTTATGAAACAAATTCATTGCGAAAATATAATATCAGCGGTCATCATTTGTTGCATTTAGGACACCCTGTAGATTCTATTATATTCAGATGTTATGAGGGGCCTTTAAAAAAGGACGTCTTCAAAAGGAGGGGGTCTGCTGCCATGTAATACAGAGTTCAATTTTTGAAGGAAATTCGATGACGTCCTTTTTGAATGGGCCCTTAAGAATATCCTAATTTCTAAAGCAGTGATTTCAACTTTGTGGTGACACTTTCGTTGCGGTATACATATATGACAGTAAAATTCCTGTAAAATTTGGTAGCATCTGTTGGGAATATTATAGTATTTTTAAACAATTTTTTTTCAGCTCAAGGCACCCATGAAATCCAGATAAATCAGGTTGTATTGTAAATATACAGAATATGTATATACAGGATTTCTTTTTCCATACGAATATTGTTTAAATAAAATCTCACCCTTTTCCCAAACTTCTGCGGCACACATATTTAAAACATCGTACGATCAAAACCTTTTGGTAGTTAAGGGGCGTCTTCAAATGTACACAACCTACATAACTCTGTCTAGTAACTTTCGAGACGCCCTGTATTATCAATTAACCTTGACTGGCCTTGAGCACCATTAAATTAATAAAAATTTCCAGCTGCATAATATATACTCGGCGATATTTGAATATATATAGTTTGATATTTCAGCCTGTTCCTATGTCAGATAACTGCGTTCGGTACATACGCTATTGATAAGTAGGGAGACTATATAATTGCTATACACTGTAACTCAAAAATCGTATTTGTACATACGCGATTTCTCATGAGGTGACTTATCTTTCCCCAAATACCAACAAGTCCTAAACTTGCTTACTTTTACTTACAGATTGTTTATATTTTTCTTGATAAAATCATTTTATATAGTAGCAACACGTGATAAATGATAACTCGTGAGAAATATCCCTTCCTGTACTGTACGTTCTATATCCCATTAGGGGGCCATTCAAAAAGGACATCCCTGAAAGTGGACGTCCATATGGCTTTCCCCCTACCCCTATTCACTTGCCAGCAGGCCCCCACCCCCACCCCCTCTTGAGGACGTCCTTTTTGAATGACCCCTTACACGTTATTAGCACTTTTATGCCATCTTTGAGCCCTTTAATTGTTTCAATACCTAGGTAAACCATTGTAGTATGAAAAAATTTAAGGGTCATATGAGGGTGGCCAATTTTTAGAGGAACTATCCCAACAATCGCCTTGGAGATAAACTGCTATTATAATTGCCAGCCTATACGTACACAAGCAATGCTTAATAGTGTCATCAAATGAATTTCATAACCCAATTACGGAGTCTTTCAGAGGTCGTTATAATGTGCAGAGAGTTCATTGTATGGCTACTTTATGGACCTCATCCCGTACTAAAACGGGAGGTTTAGAGGAGGATTCGATGCATTCTATACATTTTATGGCATGCATCCCAATGTCCCTCTTGTATTTTTTTTTTTTTTTTTGTAACTACAAAACTTGGCAAAGGGGCAATTTTTTACGCTAGGGCAACTTTGAGATTTGCATATTGCACGTATCTTGGAATGCTTGAAAGGTAGATGCCCTGTATAGTTAGTGAGCAACTCTGCTATCATTTCACCCCCTCCATGTATAGACGAAGGGTTTCGTCATATCGCATTAACTACTCCACCATGTGAGGGACAAACAGGTGTTACGATTTAAAAATCAAAATTAGACTTTTATCTAAAAATGAAAACAACTCGGTGTTGGGGTCATAGAGCGAAACTGGCTGGAAAAAGAGAGGGCATGGCGCTCTTCAGGCTGGCAGAAGGGTAACAACCGCGACGCAGGGGGCGCTGCTGGCGACGTGTTTTTCCGTCGAAACCAATTTACCGTGTTTTCAAAGCAAAAATGAGTCTAAAAATAAGCTGCAGCAAGATTTCCCAGATATACACTTTATTTGTTCAATGGCACGCGCGTTAACACTATTTGCGTGACTGTATAGATTCCCTGGTTGTTGTTTTTTCTCGCCATATTAAAGAACTTTAATATCCAGGCCCAAATTGCATTACTAGTAACGAAAAAAAAAAAAGATAACCAAGTTGTAAATTTACTTAATTCAGTCAAGGATAAGCAGGACTAATATTAGATTAGTCGGCTCAGATACGAGCGGCACATTTTAGCGATTTTTTTTCTGTTAAGGAAACTATTATATACTCTTGTTGCTATAGCATAGGGTTTATTAAAGCTATTCACTAGTTAACAATGGCGACTTCAGTCTTTCACTTCATCTTGCAACTATACATGAAGTACTTTTTGTTGAAATTATGAACAAATCCTCGTTATTATGGTGTAACTTTACACTTTCACACACCCTGTACTGGGAAACCAGAATTTTGTGATACATGTACATGGTGTGTCCGAATGAAAGGATGTTACACTGAATATACCAATTTACCAAACAGTGGTACACCAGCACTTAATTAAGGCCACCTTGCTGTGCATAATTTGCACATTTAATGTTGCAAAAGATAATTCCCACATTATTTTTATTAAAGTAAGAGCTCGGAGCGATCGTTAACTGGTGTTCTTATATTCACTTTTTATGCTCAGTCATGCAAATTAGCTCAAAGGGTAAGAGGAGGGGGTGAAACACCTGTTTTAATCATCCAAATTTTGGGCATTTCCTTACCGTTCGTATTATAATGATATATTAATCATGCTTGTAAAATAGTTGAAAAAACCCCGTCAGAATCCACTTTTTCCATAGATTAGCTGAAATTAGTGCATTTTGAATTTTGGAAAACTTGTCAGGTTTCGGTAATATATGGTATTGTAATTACAGCAATAATTATTAAGTTTTAATTTTCTTTTTTAGGCTAAAAAACGATATGGCTGTGTCATTGGCACGTACGGCTGCAAATGTTGAAAACTTCTCGTAAGCCGATACACTCCGCCACGTAAGCGGATTCACAGCCGTTAGCCGTTTCACTTCCGTTTCACCACCGCGGTGCTATTCAACTTGCATGGGCACCCTAATACCGTGCACCATGTACCAATGCAGGTAAGAAAACTTATGCAGTCAGGGTTTTTAATTAATGCTCCTATAAAACATGTAATATAGCCCAAAATGGATTCCATTAATTTTCTAGCTATCGTGCATAGCGATTCTGTATTGTACGTTTTATGGATTTCATTTAAATATCCAAAACATATTCATCCAAGTTAGTTTACTTTATCTGGTTGCGAAGTGTTTTACTAAAAAAAAAAAAGAAAAAAAAACCATCTATAGTTAATTTAATTGGCAGAATGCAACTTAACTATTCCGTGGACTATAAAGCGCGTGGGCACTTATCAAAACTGCTGAATAGTTTGATAGGAAAACTAATTTAATCACCATTAAAATACCCCTCTCTCCCTCCATAAAACATGATCTAGGTAAAAACCACACGTTTTATCTTACATTTATAGAAACATTATTTACTAGTTTTTTATTAATATTATTATTACTAATGGTGGTATTATTCCGTGCTAACATATTGTGCCATACATGCATCGTTGGTACAATTGGCAAATTATCAATTTCAATGCTTAACGTTTCCTGTTGTAACGGAATAGCCGTAAAACTGCGAATTGCTGATTTACTTTCGACATTGTGATTTAAGCGTAAACTGTTAACAGAGTCTCAAGGCCGTTGATTAAACCCGGAACTGCAATATAAAGCATTTGTATCTCGCCCATGAATTGTATATATATATATAGTTATAGACCGACTGGTTATAGGATTTCAAGGGCTGCATGTTCTCATAATGAGCTTTTCGGATGCTTTGTAGTACTTGCATATGCATTTGACCTTATCCTGTGTTGCCTATTTTTCACATTTCAATCTGAATGAAACTTGGGCACAATGTATTTCGACAAGGTATTTCTGCAGCACCCTGTATACATCTATTATGATACAGGACAGTTTTTCTACCGGCGTGCCGTGGCACACTATAGTGCGTCCAAGTGATTGATCATAAGCGGTATTAATCCATCGAATGCCATATTATATATGCTTTTAAATGACCATACATGAACTATTCTTAGATTTAAGAGTTTCCATAAATGGATCATGTAAGCCAGAAATATTGGACATATCCACTTGAACATACAGTATGTGCTCATCTATGGTCATGCCTAAAGAAATAAGAGCACAGGGACCACAGTTGCCACAGTACTACAGGTCTACATTACATTTAGCGCCCTCTGTGGTAGTTTTAGGGTGTTTCCTGGGGGGACAGGCCAAAAACGTGCCATT
>JAQGBW010005942.1:0-11255 GCA_034698625.1 Julus scanicus
TCCCTAAATTTTGTTGGAACATACAAAAGCCCATCCTAGAAATTTACAAGCACCCATGTCTCACTGCCAATTCCAAGACATTTTTCCACATTTTCTGATTAATTGAAATTTCCTGGCCTCGAAGGGAAATTCCAGCATAAAACTGGTGTCTAACACAAAGTTAAGCATAATTCCTGACTTTCTCCAGGATTTAAAAATTCAAGTACATTTGGGACTGGGGACACATTTCTTCTGGTGTCTAGTTCCCCTTTCACTCACCTTTAAAACTCAATTAAACAGAAAATCCAAAAACTGAAAAATACCATCATCCACAACGGCTTTTCCCCTCCCCCCGTCTACATTCCAGCAGACGTCCTTTGTGAATGGCCCCTTAAGTCCGTATACGGTTTCTATAATGATTGTACGTTTATGCAAGACTAATATTACGATTTAGTGTTTCCATGGAAAACATAATTGACCAGAAATATCTGTTTACCACGAGACATGCAATTATGCATGTAAAGACAATCATTAGTCGAATATTCATTGTATAGTACAAATTCGGCAATTATTATTTGATTAAATTTTTTTTTTGATTTTTTTGAAGCGCCACCTATCCATGGCTGGTATGTAAATAATATCAAACGAAAGGTCGAGGGTTTATTAATCCAGTTTTCCAAAAAACTTTCCCTATAACAACACGAGCAGCCCTGTGGCTACTCTAGTTACGGCTAACTTGCCAATCACGCTTTCATTTTGAGAGACATGACGTTCACCATAGTTCCAAGTTGACGGGGTTGTCTTAGCTGCGGGGAAAGAAAGCTATACGGCGCTTCAAAAAATAGCGGATTTTCCAATATTTGTAATATCTGTTGACGCTAATGATGACTTATAGCTACTGTAAGCTATTATTGAACTGCTCACAGCCTGTTGATTAACGACGCTGGTGTCCTTTGCACGTTCGGAGTGTCTTGCTCCCATTTTTTCCCCTATACTCAGTTTCCTTTAATTGGCCGGTTTTTAGTCTTAAATCATTATTTAATGGTGAAACGTGATTGTCAAAATTGCTAAAAAAATATTTGATATTATACCCTCCAGGGAGTGTCCCCTTTATGAAACTTTGTTCATACTTTGTCATCAATGAGGTGCAAATAAATATCAATGTAAAAATATATTAATTAGCTGCTGCACAAGCAACCCTTTAGCGGCTGTAGTTCCAAGATTTGCCGAAAAAACTTCAAATTAAGATGGAGCTTTTGTCTAACGTATACAAAACGAAAAAGAGTCTGATATTATTATTGACTAACAACAGGTCTTATACAGATAATATGTAGCTTGCAGGAAAAACAAGCAAGCTAAAATTGCAGATTTTTTTAAGACGAAATAAGCACATTTCTGAAGATGTAACTTAAGTTATATGTACATGCACATTGTATTCACTTATATGAAGATTGTTTTGTTTCCCCTCATATTCGTATAACCACTGTAATTCCACTGTATATATATATATATATATATATATGAGATATAAAAGAAAAAAATTACAACTTGATATTAAATATTATAAATTATTATAGGATAAGTACATATGAATGGTCCAATTTTCGCCTCCCAGCCTATTAAGTGAAAATAATGTTTCAGGTCACTTTTCCCCTAATTTAAGTAAGATATTTTTTTTTCTTCAATTACTTATCGTCCTTTTAAAAAGCAGTAAGCATTCCACTCTCTTTGTGTATACTGTATTGAATTCTGGCATTGCATAGCGTTCTGTTTGTTTTGCTTCTGTTGTTGTTTTTTTCCCTCATCTACCACGATTTTCTTTTCCTCCCCTATTGCAGCACAGCGAGCAAAAAAGCTGGTTGGTCATTTAACCCAGACCTATTTGTCTCGTCAGACTGCTGATTTTTTCAAAAAGGCGCCAATTTGGCTTTGGAAAGTCATGCTCATAGAAGAAAAAACGCTTTAGTTCCGACTGCTTAAATTTTGACATTATTTTATTGTACTTTATTTAAGAATAAGTATTGAAAGGTTTGCTGCTGCTGCAAGCTGAAGTGTGAATATCTGCGATTTCTCAAGGGTTATAGTAAGTAGAAGAAAAAAAAAAAAAAGCATTGAAACAGATGAATTCAGTCGTGGCAACAACGTTGTCGAAGTAAGCCAAAAATCGTTACACGTACAACACGTTTGAGAAGCCAGCAGGGAAAATGTGAAGGTAATGGAGCAATTCACAAGTGGCAGAACTAGATGTTCTGTATATCGGACTCGCAATTTCACTCTACTTTGAAATGGTCAAAATGGGCTGCCATTATCCAAAATGGAAAATTCAATTTGAAAAGAGCTCAATTGGCGTCATTTGTGGTTCTCACCATATAAGAAATGAATTTCTTACATATACGACATAGTGCTTGATCCCAGTATACACTTTGCCACGAAAAATTCAGGTAGTTAAGTCCCTGCCATTTTTAGTCACATTTTTTACATGTTGTGATAATGTTGAACATACACAGCAAATGATGCATATGGAAGGCTGGTTTTCACTCACACATTCCATATCGTTAAAAAAATACTCTAAAGCTATAATGTATTTGTATTTTTTTAAAAAAAAACCAGCTGATTGAGAAGTTTGGAATGCGTCGTGGGCGTTGTGGGCGGGGCTAACTTCGATTTATGATACAGGTATTTGTACTCCCATAAATCAAATATTGAACGCAAATTGTCATAAATTCACCCAATGTCTCGTTATGGCAAGACTTTCATACAACCGCAATGTTTGTGAAAAAATGTTATACTTATAAGCCTTGAATTTATCACTTGATTCTGAATGGAGCAATGCACTCTTATTATTTACAGTATTTTGGTGGTTTTTTTTTTGCAGCTAAGGAAATATTACTTTATTCGATCATAGCGTGCAGTTTTGTTAGATGCAATATTATATGTTGACAATATTGCTTTTCATAAGCACGTTTTGTTGCTAAAATGCGTTTTTTTCCCCATAAATGTGTGTATACGATCAACGCATATCGTTATATCTATGGTATTTAATTAACGCTTGACCTATTTACTCTGGTAAACCTAAAAGTTAATAAGTAATATCACACGTTGAAGTGGGAAAATAGTTACACCTAAGAACGACATTAACTGAGCACCAGGAATATAACGGAGGTTTCAGTCATTAATTTCTAACGCAAAAACTCGACATACAAGTATATATGTGTAATGAACAATAATTAATGACTGTAAACACATCTGATATAATTATTAAAGGTTATACGTGTCAGGAGTAATACATATATACGTGTTAAATTCGACATAATTGCTCATATATTGTGAATTGTAACCTTTCAATAAAGTTAATGCATATTTAAGCATTCAAAAGAGGCACACCATTAGGCAGTTTATAATCTCAAAATCAATTATAATCTCCCACACAATAAAGTTATAAACCCAGGGAAAAAATGAATCTTGTCAGGGTTAAGGCAACTAACGATGATAAAGATTCTAATTTATCAGGCGATTATGAACACCATCAATGAGAAACCACTAACAATTGTAAAACAAAGTATTTTTCACTTACCAATCTCCTTTTTGGTTTGATCAGAGGTCTGTTTTGGCCATTCATTTTGTGATAGAGGCCGCAGGCATTGCACAAATAATGGCCCGTTCCATCCCTTCTCCATAACGGGGTTGACGTGGCCCCACAATTTACACATTCGCGTCCTTCTGAAACAAAAAAAATCACGTATATTTGGACAAAGTCTTCAATGACAAAACCGACAGTCATGTGCAGTTTTAAGATTGAATACATAATACTGAAAAATATGCAACACCAAACTATAGTCATGTTGAAAATGTTCTTACCAACTGATGTACTACTCACACAAAAAACATTGCATTACTATAGTCGATTTCTACTAATAAAATAAATGGCTAACAAAGTTAGCACGTTTTCAAATATCCATTTGAATAATCCACGTATTGAGTAAATATATTTCATTAAAAAAAGATGGGAAAAAAAATATTGTATAGCATCATGTACAACTCTTGAAATCCACAAACTAAGAATTGATGTGACGTCATTTGCCAAAACAATGCGTTTATGGAACATGAAGCTCACGCATATATGGTTTTATATAGTGTAAATATAAAATTTGAATCGGGTTCTGATAGCGTTCCTTAGCAACAAAAACATTCTACATATAGCACATTCAAAGTAACAGTTTACAGAGAAATGTTGCTGGAGATTTAACTTGCTTAGGAAGGATCCTTTATATCAATCAGAATGCACAAGATGTTCAAAAATTAGATCAGATAAAGTCGATTTATTTAGAATTCTTTGAGATGCGTATGCACCAAAAGAAACATTTAGAAACAGGAATCGTACACATGCTACCTTGGTGTGTCCAGAAGTGCTGGTGAAACATGTGTCGAAATACGACCATTTTCTGGTACATTTCGAAGTTTCCTGGCGATCGCTCAATAGGCGGTCTGGATGAAAGGAAATTTGCGACACATGTTTCGAAAAACATGCTGAAAACTTTGTTTCAGTTTTCCTTGTGTATGTTTTATGTGTTTGTGTGTGTTTCCTCGGGTGCATACCGACCTTAAGAATTCCTATAGCCATCACATGTTAAAAAGTCAGACTTTGCACAAAGCACATGTTACTGATTTTGTCTTATTGAGGTCATGGAACAACTTTGACATTAAATGTCCATTTTTCATCATTAAATTAACCGAAATTCAAACGTTTTATAAATGAAGCAGTTTTGAGTGACTTTTGTTATCCTTATCAGCTAAACATCGACAATTCAAACAATGTACAATAAACTAAAACAAAAGAAATTCGATTTGAATAATATTAGGTGATTTTGTGGGTTTTGCAAGGAATTTTAAAATGCACTTGTTGTTCGATTTTTATCACATTTAATCCTACTGTAAGCCTATCCGTTGAAAGCTGTTCTAAAAAGTTGTCGCCACACGTAAAACTACAATTTAAAATATAATTAAGTTGTCATTTCGCCAACAACAATTTCGAATTTTCCGTGCGTATATATCAAAATAATTGTTTCGACCCAAGGCCATTTGGAGCAGCTATTCGATTGTTAATTATTTTGTTTCAGGCTACCGTCCTGGTGTTAATGCCTTTAAACCTTGTCTGAAACATTTTTCAGCTATTTAAGTTTATGATAAAAACAGCTTTTACTATTCTGATAAAACTGACGAGAAAGTGTCCAGCTGCACCTTCACTGAATGTAGCATTTTTAATATGGACAAATCGGTGCTTGGTTTTTACATGTTTCAAATTGTTCTAGACCACAAAATGTGTTTAAATTTTGCTAGAACTTGACTAACCTATGTTGTGAACATGCAGTGGGAATATTAAACTAAAAGCAAGTTAGAAATTCTTTCTGATGGGAACTGCAAACGCACTAAGAGAATTTACGAGCTCGCATGGCTTGTCAACTATATATATATAGGAAAATATTTGAACAGGACACGTTAATAATCCAACAAAAAATGGAGCAATAATTCTGCATTATAGGTTAAACCTGTTTTATGTTTTTATTTTTTTCTATGTGCCATGGTAGAATTTTGACTATTTACATTTCCTCGTTGCAATTTTTATGGCGAAATTATAACAAAGGTTTATTAGGTATGAAGGTATTTTCAAGTTCTAAATACGTTGTTAGCTTCTCAATTAACTTAATCGGGTTCTTCCTGGTTAAGAAGAGTTCAGTTTAAGGCAGATTTAAAATTAATACCAATAAGAAATCGTATAAGCCCATTTTTACGTGAAATATTTTTTTTAAGTATCACCACATGTTGTTTCGCTTTACTAACGATGCTTCAACTCACGAACGCATTTCTCTGGACCTTGGATTGGTGGTACAGAAAAATGTGTTCGTGAACTGAAGCATCGTTCGTAATGCGAAACAACATGTGGTGTTCGTAAACCGAGAAGTTCTTAAATCGAGGTTTTAATGTATATGTCCAATTTCTGGTATGCTCATTATGTCAATACCAGCACTTTAAGAAATATTTTCAAAGTCGACGGTTTTTCTTCCATATACATCGACATCAAACTCCATATATGGTCATAAATGTTTTCAGATATACACGTATATAGGGAATTTCGTATATGGACATATTTGGCACCTAATTGTAGAATATTCTTTGGCAATTTGAACTTTGAAAGATGAAATCCGTTCCCTTTTCCTGTTAAGGAGAAAACTAGATTCGCTGATTTTGTCTAAAAGATATTGACATTGGTCTATAAAATTAATCTTTAGTCCAGTTTCCTGTTATAACTTCCTTCCTAAAAAAAACGTCCTCAACATCCATAGCGTTCATTAGCGGTCTTTCCTGTGTCCCGTTAACAAGAGTTTTAGCCATTCGTTAACATTAGTGGTAATGAATAACAGACTGTAAACTCGTTCATTTACTAACTTAACGGTATAGATCATATTCCGATACAAACACCAAATTATAGTTTTATCATTGAAAATAGGCTACAAAACAACTCAGTTAAGCTAGCTCATGCCGGCAAACGTGGTGCTAGAACAATAAACCCCGTAAACAATAACAGAAAAAGTAATTAAAAAGCGTTGTTAATTTTTGTTAATTGAGCAGAAACTGAAATGAACATGGAGAATAAGAAATGGTGTCTTGTGCACAGATTTTCAGCCCATTGTTTGCTAATTGTGGGTTTTCCTATTGTGTTGCTACAAAATAATTACTGAATAGTAGTGCGGTGTATTTACAATGACACCTTATTTTGCATCCAGAATAACAAAATTAAGGCTAGTCGATGGAAGTAAAAAAAAAAAAAAACTTTGAAAAACTGAAAGATAATTAACCTTACTGACCAAGTAACCTAGAAATCCCAGGGCTATATATACATTCTTGGATTATGATTAATTTTCGAATTACATCTTCATTTGTAACAAAATTGGATTTCCTTTTTCCCCATGACATTCATAAAAAATTGAAAAACGTTAATTTCTGTATTCGGAATTAGTGCAATATTTTCCTTATAGAAATACAATATTCGATTTTAGCAAGCAAAAAAACCCTCTTGGGTTTTTGGAAACGTTATTTATTCGTTTGTTTACTTGAATATGTGCGTTGATTCTTAAAAAGAAGTAGAATAATTATAATAACAAACAACATTGCATTCTTGGAATTAGAAATCCTGATAGGATACAACAACGCAATCATTGATATGCTTAAATCATAAATTAAGCTTCCTTAATTTCGCAATCTATTATCGCTTTGAAATAAGATTTTCACTTCTGATGCAATTCAATGTAAAAGTTTCTCAACATACACACACACAACACAACATATCTAAATGACTTTCGCTGACCAGTACAACAATGATAAATAAACGGAACGGAACACACGCACAGAACACATGGTTGTGAAAATAACCAAAAAGAAAAGGCAAGTGCCACCAACTGAACAGAATAAGAGGGAGTGGGGATTCAAAACAAAATTTAATAATCAGGCATGGAATTTTGGAAGAGTCGGATTACCTTGATGCCAATAGGTGTCAGAATGGCGCTGAGTGTGCATCAAAAATGGTGTTGATCGGTGTGGATGAGTTACCAGAGATTCTGCATAAGGGGAGAAAGTTGTGGGGATGAGCTTTGCAAATGTTATTAGGCCCTTTGGTGGTCTGAGGTCTCAAATGAGATGGGGTTAATGGAAAACGAGAGGTGGCTTAGGATGAGGATAGAAATATTGGAGCAGGTTAGCTACAAAGGTGTCAAAACGAAGCATTTTCAACACGTGCGTTTCCACGTGAGATCAACTCTCGCGAGTTTCTCGTCATGCATCTCGTATTCCACAAAATTTCACAAACTTTACTTTAAACATTAAAAAACCCTAAACACAAGCATCTCAAGACAGCTGCTCTCAAAATTCGTATTTTGAGAGCTGCTATCAGTGACAGCTCTCGAACAGTAGCACGTGCTACATTGAAAACTGCTATAGAGAGCATCTCGAGAGTTTCTCACATGTATACGGCACCTTTAATGGATTATTGCCTTAATGCATATCTTAAAGAGTGCAAGTTTTGGTCAGTTGTAAAGTGTAACTGTGTCCACCACTGCTTTTGCGTTTTCGGATATTGATAGTATAGATTTTCACACAAAAACAAGGGCCGGGTTAGATTGCATTGCCTAATTTTTGTTAATTGGCTATGACACGCGTCTATAACAAGGTAGTTTTTTTAACACAACTGCTGTTAATTAAAATAACGAAAGTTAATCATGAAGTTGCTGGAAAAAAATACAAATTGTGGTAAACAACTGTATGTAATCATCATTGCTGTACGAGCGTACGTATAGGATATTTGTTATGCACAAACAAGATTTATTTCATATACTTGTGGAAAAGAATAGTGTGTAAATGGTATATATGCTAAATCGTATCAGGGTATACTTGAAATCTCGGTCCACACATGCTGATTACAAGCGAGATAAAACTTGTTTGTAAATTAAATTGGGAGTAAATTAACCTTGATAAAAATCGGTATTCATATATAAAGTGTGATTAAGGAATATTTGGGGGCGGATGGGGTGAAATGTTGCCATGTTTGCGTCATAGCGAGATGTCTTAATCATTTAAAATGTGTAATAAAATCAATTTGCCAAGATCGTAAATTTTGTTTGCATTTGTTTCTGCCTTACTATACAAATGCACTCTGTTCAC
Organism: Julus scanicus; assembly: GCA_034698625.1. Lineage (NCBI taxonomy): Eukaryota > Metazoa > Arthropoda > Diplopoda > Julida > Julidae > Julus > Julus scanicus. The sequence continues at coordinate 8,692 of JAQGBW010005942.1, forward strand.
GTTCTCAAATTCTTAATTTTTTTTCTAAAATGCGTTTATTAAAATGACATTTATAGTCATCGTGTTTGAGCTGGTAAGCCTAAGAAAAAAAAATTGTCAAACTCATTGTCCTTCTGCTGACCTTATCTAGGCGTGGTACGTGTAAATTGCTTTTATTATTGAATGTTTTCACTTCAAGCCTTCCTCAATGAAAATTGATTGGAGAAGTGCACTTTTGAATTTTAAACACCGAATATTTGGATAAGTCAGTATAAAGTTAATGAACCAATTTGGAAGTGGAAAACGTGGGATTAAACACGGTTGAGGGAAAATGAAAAATTTTGTATACACATTTGCATACTTCAACATATGTTTTACTAAACGTATAGATATATGGTGTCCACGTGCATGACATTTGACTGGTATTTGAATTTGACAACATCGTAAATTGCTGTTTTCGTACATGTAGCATTACCGCCTTGCCTTGAGGCCAACTACGTATGAAAGACCAAATTTTGAATTGAAAACTTTCTTATATTACAAGACCGAGAATTTATACAGATTATTTGAAATGTAGCGTTGTATTTGTCTGCTAATTTCATAAATACCTTATAACATTTTATATTAATTGCACCCCTTTTGGACTAATTCAAACTTTGGTAACAGATCTTAATCAATGGCAGTAAATTGATTTCCTATTTTCATCATATAATCAACTGATTAGAAATCAATGGGGAAAACTTTGGCAATGTCCTTCCCCGTTTGTCACTTTAAATTTTTTCCATCCGAATATTTAAGAAGAAATTAAGAATCTAATGTTATGTGAATTGATATAAAAATGCGATACAATTTGTTTACGTTACAGTTACTTTTTTGGCCACAATTTTAGTTTTTACAAACACAGAAACGCTTTTAAATTTAGTATCCGTTGAAGTAATTTAGATAACATTAACGAAGAATATTTTAACAATTACAAACAATCGTTAAGAACAACAGTTGAATTTCTATTTGTAATCGATACAGCCTAGTTTTCAATGCAATACATTATCAGAAAACTTTTAATTATCTGGAATCCAAGAACAAATTACTTTCACTTGAAATTCAAACTATTATTTACAATTTTAGAGCGTAAAATGTGGAATGGTGAAATGGTTCATTTAAATCATCTGGCTTTGAGTACTGTATCTTTAAGACTATACATTTAAAAAAGTCCTTTTAATTTAATTAATGTTGTACTTCAAAAAAGTGTGATCCTTTCGAAAACACAAAACTAGAAAAATACCAACTTTTTACCAACTACTAATCCAGGTTAGAAAATTTTATATCTTGCATTGCTTATATAATTAGTTTACAGTTAAAATTACATTCTAAGATTTCACCTGCAATGTAATGATATCTGTACGTTTAGTAAAAGATAACATTTTATGATATTTAGTAATCTGTCAGTCAAGAAGGATTGCGCTGTATCACTTAGCGGCGCTTCCCCCAACTGGGGGATAAATGTTCAATAAAAAAAAAAAAAAAAAAAGTCAAGAAGGATTTGGTATTAACGAGCAAACTATGTATCTCTTGTATAAGGGAAATGTTATACGATTTGATGCTATCGAGCAACAAGTGTCTTGAGTGAAACTGGTCTTAAAATGATAAATACAGTAGACAGTAGTCTGTACTCATATTTATCGGCATGTTCAGCAATTAATAAATATACTTGAATCACCTGCTTATAAGATAAACATTATACAGTACTAAATTCATAAGTTGTCTTATCGATGAAAAACTAGAATCTTATGAAGAATATTACTTTTGCATCGTTAAGACAACTCATGGATTTTTGAAATGTAAAATGCTTGTATCTGAGAAATTCCATGCATTACTTAAAATGTATTAATAAAATGTTTTTTGAATGTTTTGAGTGGTACAAACATAACAATGTCAGACAACAACGATGCCAGGAATATTTAAAGGAAAATAATTTATTAGTCCAATTACTTTGAAATAAAAATCCGTGATTGATGCAACTGATTTGAATATAGCATTTAAATGCCATTTGTTTTCACTGCATACATTTTTTTCAATTTACTTGTTTTGGCATATGGAAATTCATGTGTCCATGGTAATAAACTAATGGAAATAGGGGAGATAAAATTTAAAAAAAAAGGCTTGACCAAAAACTTGGACATGGTTTACGCCAATACCCCTGTCAACGCAATCATCATTTTCACCTGCCCAGTGTATAAACTGCATTTATGTAATTATATATTTTCATTTACGAACAGGTGGAATTTTTATTTCAATCAACGGTCTGTAAATTGATGTATATATATTGTGAGAAAAATTTAGTATTACATATGTAAATAGCTTGTAGGCTAATTACGCCTATAGTTACCCCTTTCATTCAATTTATCTTACTCCATTATTTTTTTATTAGTATATTAGCCATGTGTTATCAAAATAAATAGCTGCCCACATACAGAATTTTATATTTTTAAATTACTTTACATGGTCAACTACAGTGGTACCTCCCTTACCGGACACTCCCGAATAACGGAAACCTCTAAATAACGGACATTTTTACCAGTCCCAGT
>JAQGBW010005943.1:0-11255 GCA_034698625.1 Julus scanicus
GTGGAGGAATGGCTGGGTTTTGAGGGGAACGAGGGTCAAAAGGAAAAAGCCAGCAATACAGCTAAGTGTCTACTTGGAAAGTGGCATTTGCTGAAAGCTCAGTTGATTGAGGGAGTGGAGCAGGGAGCAGTGTAGTGTAGTGTGGTGTGGTGCAGTGTGATAAGTTTGTTCAACACCGTAGCGACTCCTAGTGAGTGCCTGTCTCAAAAGGAATGCTGCAAGTCATAGTCATAGTACCCTATCTTTATTTTTGGTTGATAAGTGTGAAGCATGCTGTCATTCTTATTCGCTGATAGGCTTTATGTCTTTTCCATGCCACAGCTCGCATTTCATTTCTGCTGAGTTGTCATAAAGAACAGGTTGTCCAACATTAGAAGGTGAAATACATTCGTTTCTTGATCCACCGTTCCTGCATTTTGCTGGTGATGAACATAATTAACCCAATGATAAAGAAAGTGCTGGGGCTGCTGTGAATACTGAAGTCTAATGGAAAGCAAGTACTTACCACCCCTGACTTGTTCAAACTTATTCTGAGGATTGCGATGCAAGTGCAGACACAACCTACCAACATGCAGTTTGGGGCAGTGTTTCACCAATACGGGTTCTCATGTAATCTACATGCCTTGCGACAAACCTTCACTGGTGCATTCAAGCTGCATGCTTTAAGTGGATTTGTCCCGCCTAGATTCAGTATATCCACAACCTACAATCAGAACTGTCTTTAAGCTAACATAGATCACTACCTGCCATGTACCCAAATAGATTGCTTTATGTTAGTTGGTACCATATGAATGTGCATATTAAGATTTATAATTGAAATGAATCAACATATTTTGATTGTCTCGCAATATAGACATGTACAAAATTCCTGCAGCTAACAGCTTTTGTCGCGAGTGCATAACATTAAAACATTTAAACTTGTTGTCAAGAGAATCATTCAGAAAACACATGTGCTTTGTACAGGGTCTATGGGAATCTGATTATCAGAACCCTGTGTTGGTTGTTTATATATCCCTTGGTGCAGACCTGCAGTACTGTATTGGATGTATGTTTAGTAACTGGCAAGTGAACAGGTATTTTGGTGAACATGCTTTTTGGCAGCTATGCAAAAGCTCAGTATTAACAAGTTTATTGTATTAGACTGTTACTGGAAATAAATTATTTTAATGTTTCATTGCACTGAAAATATAAAATAATTATTAATTTCTTCTTTTTTTCATTAAATTTTGAATTTACAGCATGTTACCCTTCAATATATGAGTTTTCCATCCTTTTTCTTGAATTCTTTATTTTCCCACCAATTTATTCTGAAACATTTGAATTTCCCCGCCTGTTTTGTATACCTACCATGTCATACCGTAATGTGTCCTCTATGTGGCTACAAAATAGCGTTTTTCTCCCCTTTGACGCCATTTCCGGTGAAATAACATCATTTTCGGCACACGTGGCTACAAAATAGCATTTTGTCTACCTTCTGACGTCATTTCCGGTGAAATAACATACAAAATAGCATTTTTTCCAATCTGACATCATTTTCATTCTCAATGGATTAGGCCTGAAGGGTCACCTGGGTCAATTTCAATTAAAATTCTCTAATATCTGAAATTACTTTTGAAATGATGGATACGTACATAATAATACAATTTATCATATGAAAATTATTTACTCTTCCCTTTCTTTCACATTGAAAAACCCTAGAATTTGTTTACAAAAATCACTCCAGAATTACCATATTATGGCAGAATACACCTGGGAATGTGTAAGGTCATTCGAAAGTGTAGTCAGGAGTGTGGGGCTGTGATATATGTGGGGATTTCGCGTCAGAACTGTGGAATTTTTCATACATGAATTATAAATTTTACATATGCATAATGCAATTTTTGGATTTAAATTAAATAGGAGATTTGTCGAGGAGTTTTTTAACCTCCCTCCTTTTCAGGTAAACAAACTTCGGCTTTTTTACCTTTCTAATGATCATTTTTGCTCCTCCTTGTCTGCTTGGAGAGCCAATACGGGGGCAACAAGTAAAGTTTACACAAGGCACTATTGGATCCTTCCAGCCCCGTTGCCCCTGTATAGGACCCAGGTGATATAAGGGGGAATTTTGTATCAAGAGAGCAGACTAGCTTAGCTCTCGAACCCTTGATACACGAATATGTGTCTTGGGCAATTTTCATATTTATGTACTGTGTGTACCAAGTTAGTGTTTAACTACATTGAATAAAAATGATTTATTATTAACTTGTAATATCCAGTGGACACCACGCTATTTATCTATTTATTCGGAGAATATTCGCGACATTCATCAGGGATCGAGAGTCAAGGAAGGAGAACTCAACTTCCGTTGAGCTAGTTTCACTAGTGGTGTGTGAGAGGTAAGTTATCTGGGAGTCAAAATTATATCTTTTGATTCAAAAGTTAAACTTCTTAGATAAGAAGTTCAGTTTCGATTTCTAAAGGAATTCCTTTTCGTAATTTGAACCTCCATAAATGGAGGCGAGTCGTAAATCAACTAGACTGAGAGAGAAGGCACAGGGATTAACGCAACCAACAATTGATAATCGAATCCCCGAGGGGACAGTATTGACACAACATGAATTTGAACCAGTTGGCCTTGAAACTGGCTTGGTTGCTAGCCCATTGTTTGAATCCCCTGTGCTGAGGAATTCAATCTATGGGGGTGACCAGCATCAAATTATATTGCGTCGCCGCAATACTTTGGTGCTGTAGCAAGTACTACAGTTCAGTCATGAATAGACTTCACTTCACCGCAAAGCGGTGAATTCGGCTCGTGCTATGCTTCCTCTTAGCTACCTTACCTCACGCACGTCGCAACATGACATTTACTGTCCTTCTCTTTCGAAGTTAATCAACAGACGCAGCTGTACAACGTGTGGAATATATCATGCATCCAACCAGTGTAAAATTTCCCAACACAGTGTGCAAAACAGCATTTAATGTTACAACGTGAGTATCTGTCAGAGTTGCAGCGAAACGACAGAGAACTAATGGTTCAAATTGTCCAGGACCTGAATGCAGAGGATGTAGAGTGGATATCTGAAGACGAAGTTGACATAGAAGGTCTCCAAGGTTTAAATGAAGAGACAGAGTGCTATGCCTATTATTAGTCTGGAAAACCATTTAAGTAACCCCTGGAATGAAGCGCACAATAACTGAGCTACTGTTGCTGTGTGAGTTTTTAACTTTTTATTTTGATCATATGTTTAAAAACATATGAAAGGGGGGAGGCTTGGCGGTTTGTGACATACTTATAATGGGGGGAGGGGGGCAGTGGAAATGGGACATTTTGTGACAGCTAGATGGGAAGGAAGGGGGGAGGAAAAATCAAAAATGTTCAAGATTTGAGTGACATACTTTATGCATGGCTCCTGTATCGTGATACAACCTCAAGACAAGTTTGTCATTCAAGTCAAACCAAAATCTTTAGTTCATTATACTTTCAACCACGTGTTGACACTTCACAGTAATTATTACAAACACGCCCTTCCTGGAAATCTTGGGGACAATCTTTTCTCTCAATTAATTCATCAACTTAAAACTACGCAAAGTAGTTTGCGACGTTTCTAAGCAGTTTATCGTGATAATTGTACCACCTCAAGACAAGTTTGTCATTCAAGTTAAATCGAAATATTCAGTTCATTATATTTTCAACCACATATGTTGAAGACTTTGCGGTAATTTTTACAATCATCATCTTGGAGACAATTTTTCAATAACTAATACAAATTGAAAACCACGTGATTCCGTTTGCGACATCATTTAATCATGAAAATTGCACCATTTGTCACAGTCACAGTATAGTTTGTTCACTATACTTCGAACAAGAAAACATACATGACTCATCTAAGGGTTAATAATAACTAAAGAACCAAATCACAACTTTTGAAATTAAAATAAATGTTATACATACCAAATCCTTCCAATCCTTGAACTACAAAGTTAACGTAAAGTATAGTTCACTTTAAAAGCCACCTGACACACCACAAACTAAAAAGTAGAAATGAAAAGAAGAAAACTTGTGAAGGGACGAAACGACTTCATCTGGTTTTCTTTGGCCAATAGTAGAAGAGATTGCACTTTAGGCAGACGTACCAGATGATGTCAAAATGTATTCATATTAAAAAAATACAAGACTTAAATATTTATTAACAAATTCATAATTAATTAAAAATATACTTTCTTTGTTTGATGAAGGTTAATTTTATAATCACACGCGTATATAAATATGCTCTAATTTTTTTTTTGCAAAATAAACACAACACGTGGAGAAAACGATGTAGAATAAAGGTAACAATTTGACATCACGGCCACCATTGCACTGCGTACAAAACGAAAACATTGTGGTTTTGGTGATATTTGTTTGTAATTGTTTCATGCTTATGATTTTTGTAATTTAAATAATATAGCATCTTAGTAATTTAAAGATGGTTACACGAGCCGCAAAAGACCTTTTGAGAAATACAATTCGTAGTACCGGATACCACAACAGGGTATGTAGTGTATAAGCAAAATTAATATATTGTCCATACTTTTGAAGATTAGAGTGATGAAATTTATGATATGTTTCTTTAAATGCCAGCTACTCGAAGAAGAAGAAATGTGGAAACATTGGGAGGTTGAAAAAGGGCTTACTATGATGGTCACAGATGATTATATTAGGTAATTTAGTACATCTAATATGTCATTAAACGTGGACATTGTTTGGAGTTTATGTGCAAGATGCTTATATTTTTTAGACGTCGAATGCGTATGGATGAGTATGGTGGTCCAAGTGGCTTGGCAGGTCCACCATCCCTGAAGGACAGGGTTCAATGCAACATGAAGGAACTGAGGAAGCAAAAGCAAGCTGCAAGAGAATCTCAAAGAGTGGGCGATAACTTCTGGAACCGAAAACTAATGGAAATTGAGGAGAAAGATCCTGACAGGTATAAGTTACTTGATTATCCAAATTAATTCGTTTGTTGGTTACTTTTTACAATTCACTACCATTAACCATGGGTAAGTAGGTGAGGGAATAGAAAGTATTGTAGAAAATTGAGCATCTTTGCAGCAGGAATTTAGAAAAACTATCCCAGCAATTTTAGACTATAGTAAACTGGAATTTTGACCAGATTTCCAACCTAAGCTCTTCTCTGTGTGTCAAGTTTTTTAATCTGTCATCTTTTGTTATAAATTCTTTAATTAATCAAGAAGTGTCATTGGGCCTAAATCAAAATTTGCTAGTAATTATGCATGTTTTAAATTCAGGTTAGTTTCTGGAATGGAGAAAAAAAACTTATAACAAAGCTATTCTTGGATTTTTCCATTTGACTTTACAAAACTGAAGCATCATATTGATCATCATTTATCCAACAAAATTCTCTGAGCTATACCATATTTTTTCGCATTTTGCAGATGGGGACACAGTGGATACAAAGAATTGTATCCTGAGGAATTCAAGTCGTCCGGCAAGACAGCCGCCAAACACAAGATTTCATCACGCGAAAGCAGTCCTACTTCAAGCAAGAAAAGCAAACGCCGTTCTGAGTCAAAAAAGAGAAAGTATGTTGACTTTTTTTCTGCTATTTTCAAAATTTTCATTTCTAAGTGAATTTCAATTTCAATTCATATTTCAGGAAAAGGAAAAAGAAACACAAAAAGAGGCGTAGCAGAAGTGTTAGTAGCGAAAGACACACAGAAGATGCCGATAAAGTGGAAAAAGATATTAACGAGAGAAAACATCTTCCAGCTTACGAACAATTGTATGAAAATCCAACATCACGCACAAGGCACAAATCCAAGAATGCCACTTCCAGCTTCAGATCTCCTTGTTCCAATGGTCTACCATCGCCAGAAACAGCCGAAATGTGCGTGCAAAATGCAGCGGTTGAAAGTTCTGAAGACAGTGGAAGCTTGTACTCTAGACCATTTCTGTCAGACGTAAGCGAGGCAGAATTGCAAAGGCGGAAGGAATACCTGAAAAGAAAACTAGAAGAAGAATCCACAGAAGACAGTTCATCAGAAGATAGCTATCCAAATGGATACAGCAGCCAAAGAAAAACTTCACCTGAAAGGATTGATTCATATGACAAAGGTAGCAATTCCAATGGAAGAGGCCCACAATATTACAGACATAAAAGAAAGTTGAAGTCACATATAGTAAACATTAAATAAATGAAGAGAGTACATCAACATGGCTTAACAGTCTGTCATTAAAACTAAATCGTTTGACATCATACTTGTAGTTCTCAGTTGTATTCTGGTTTTTGAACCTAGATCTACCTTTTGACAATTATAAAGCAAATATAACTTTAATTTGAAACATGTTTTCATGAGTTGTCATTGAACTGCAAGATTTATATGGAACAGTTGAGAACAAATAGGATGAATGCGCTGTCTTACAATTTTCACAAAAGAAGTGATTTACATTAATTAAAATTGCTTGGAAATAGAACATTTTCGTTCAGTTACAATGCATCATCTTCTTGCATTTGGAAGTTACAAGTTTTGTGCTTAAATTGTCATGTAATTTAAACTTAATTTTAAATGTGCTAAGTCATTAGCAAGTACATTGTATAATTGCATTCCACTGTATATTTTGTTGCATGCCTGTGGTGTACGTGTTACAATTAAAACAATTGTCTGACATAAAAAGTTGTTAGTTAGTTTGTTAGTTGTTTGTTTGTTAGAGTAAAGTTGAGGGCATTAGAGAGCTTAAACATAGATGTTGAAAAGTTCCAAGGATTGAGGAATTGTTGATTTTTAAAGTTGGCCTATTTCTGCAACACAAGAGCTAAATATCAATGCTAGAGGATGAGCTTCCATATCCTCCCTGGAAATTTTGCCTTCGAGGTGGACTTCCACTGCTTACGAGTGGTGTTTATATAACGTCCAGAGAGTCAGTTTTCGAATATGGTAACATTTTACTCTTCAATTAACATAATAAGTGCAGGGATATTCCAAACAATGTATATGTTCAAGTTATCTCATCATGTATTGTAACTTGAGCCAGGGCATATTTCAAGGCACATCCCTAATGGAAAAATTATAGAGGTCCATAAATGCTATAGTATCTACCATATTCTACCATATATTATACACCTATACCTCGCTATATGGCCGCTCTTTATACGGGATTTCGCTATAATGGACATTTTTAATTATGGCACTGTTTCAATTTACGGCCCACAATGCTTCGTTTTACGGCCAAAAAAAAGTACTGCAATTAAAAAATATGATAAGTTACCCCAATTTGCACAAAAGAAGTTGGATTTGGTTAACAATAAAACAACTTATGAGTCTCACTTCGTTTAAGAAGGAAAAGAAATGAAAATCAGAATGCAAAAACAATTGATTCATCATACAGCTTTTTCGCTATACGGCCAACTTTCCGGAATGTACAGTTGACACAAAGTATGTGAACAACATGAAAAACGTCCTTTACAGGTAAAAGAAATGGAGAAAACTTGTCAAATTGCACTTGGTATATTACTAACAATACATAGTTTATGCAACATGAAAAACAAATTCCACAACTTAAGCAATAAAAATGTACGTAAATTACAAAAAGATGAAATTCCACTGCCAAAAAAGTATGTGAACCGAAAGAAACCATTACAATAAGAGATGTTCGACCCTTAAATAATTTCAAATCAATACTTTGTGTGAAGCCCCTTGGCTTTAACAACTGCTTCCAAACGTCTTGGCATGGACTCCACATACTAAATAATAATACTAAATAATTAATTTACTCCATTCTTCTTGCAGAATCTTCTTCAGGCAATCTTTGCCTGTAATGGAGCATTTTCTTATGATCTGGTCCAAAGAATGCCAAAGATTTTCGATTGGGTTGAGGGCTAGAGACTGCGACGGGGTTTTTAATTGATGAGGTGCATTATACAGGAGCCACTCTTTTGAAATTCTTGCAGTATGTTTTGGAACATTGTCCTGCTGGAAGATAAATGTATCCTCTAGCCTTAATTTTCTGGCACTGCTTTTCAAATTATGGAGCAACACATCCACATAGGCTTTGGCTGTCATGGTACCTTCAACAAAATGAAGATTTCCCACTCTGCTGTATCCCATACAGCCCCAAACCATCATGATGCCCCCTCCATGTTTCAGTGTACTCAGTATGTTTTATTGGTCCAAAGCGGTATCTTTCCTTCTCCATATGGTAATTACACTGCTTGGTTTGAAGACCTCAAACTTACTCTCATCTGAGAATATTACATCTTTCCAGAATTCCAATGGCTTGTCCTTATATTTCTTAGAAAACTCTAGGCGTTTCTGCCTGTTTACTTTACTGATGAATGGTTTTCTTCTTGGCCTTTGACCTTTCATACCAGTATTATGAAGAATATTTCTGATGGTTTGTGTTGCCACAACCTTCCCTGATGCTGATGCAAGGTGTTTCGCAACACTCTGTGAAGACTATTTAGTTTTTCAAGGCACAACTTACAACGTATTGTTTTTCTCTCACAGTAAATTTGCATGGTCAGCCTGTTCTTGGTTTGTTGATGACAGTTCCAGTCTCTTTCTTTTTCCTCACAATATTATGATCAGCAGCACATGATACTTTCAACTGTTTTGCAATATCTTGAAATGTTCTGCCAATTTCTTGCAAATAAATCATTTTTTCTCTGTTGGCAATCGAAATCTCACTTTGTTTAGGAGCCATTGTTAATGAAACTGATTTTAAACTTAAAACAATTTACATATATAAGCAAAATCTTGCCAGAATTTAAATTTGCATAGGTATTTATTAGTATCTTTAACCAGTTAGCCACAATTTAACAAACTCAACAATGATAAAATTACTTTCCAGTGGAATTTCATCTTTTTGTAATTTACAATTTTGTTGTTTATGTTGTGGAATTTGTTTTTGATGTTGCATGAACTATGTAATGTTAGTAATATACCAAGTGCAATTTGACAAGTTTTCTGCATTTCATTTACCTGTAAACAACGTTTTTCAAGTTGTTCACATACTTTGTGTCAACTGTATCTAGGCCGTAAAGTGAGGTATGGGTGTATTTTCCATACATGTCTGAAAACATGTACTGTCATATATGGCGTCTAATGTCTATGTATGGAGTTAATACTCCCATTGTAACCTGCCTGAGACATATATTCCAAATGGACAAAAGGATGACTAGCTCAAGTTACACCCCCACTCCCGGCACAAAGTATACACATTATATGGTAATATTAACCAATCAGGAAATAAAAGAAAAACAGACCCTTTAAAATGGTGTCCAATTTATTTTAAAAAGAGAACATCATCACACGCCTTTAACATGATTACATAACTTGTTGTGACTGCTGTTAAAGCTCATTGACAGCATTGGTTGTCCATTAATCACTAATGGAGTATATTTTAATCATTCTTGAGCTTCGCTTTAACTTTCACTATCACTTTCACTGTCACTGTCACTTTCAGAGTCAGATGAAATCATTTTTTGTTTTGCTTTTTCTCGTTCAAGCATTTTTTCAAATACATCATACTCCTCTACACTGATCTCACAAATGTCTTCTGAGAATTCTCTGGTAGTTGAACCTAGCATTACTTTGAGGGACGGATTATCAATTTTCTTTTTCGGGTGAGGTTTTCGGAATTTTCCAGTGCGAATCATGATCTGATGCCGCAAACAAATATATTGAAGAGAATGGGAAAGCGCCCTGCTATTTACGATATCCTTTTGTTCCAATCCAATTTCATGAAGGATGTAGCGCACTTTACTCGTGGTATCTTCAAAATCTTCAAGGAAAGCATGTGGTTGGTTCTTGGCCAGTATCTGGATGTCGTTTTTGGTAAAAAGCGACATTAAATCCTTGATTTTCTGATCAATAAATTCGGCACCATCATGTAGTAATTCGGGAGCTTCTGTAACAAATTTTAGAAGATCTTTGCCAGAAAACTGATTTCTCCTTAAACTAACGAATGCGTCATCAATTTTTGCCGGATTTGTTTTAAGCAATTGTGGACAAATTTCTAACATTGTAAGTATCTTAGATACTGGAATACCATTGCCATGCAGGACAGCTACTGTGTTATCCCAGCTTTTAACAAAATACTGGCATATGCTGGGTTGGTTAACAAAGAGCCTTAGAAGTTTGCTCTTCTCAACATCTCTATATTCCAACAAGTACTCAAACACTCCATTAATATTATGGAAGTCATAGTCGTATTTAGGCCCATGTTTAAGTTTTATCTTTGATTTCACCATATCAATGAGAGAATCAAGAGAGGCATCATTCACAGAGTCCCAATTAGGTTCTTCCTTGGTCGATACCAGAGTGCCTGAAGCTGAGACACTGCAATAGTTGAGAAAAATTTGAATGGGAAAGTTTTTGACAGGTTTCTTGTTCCAACACAGCCGTGTAGAGCGTTGCAGCAGCAGATTACACATTGGAAGGGTTTTCAACATTCTCGCAGAATGCATTGTGGTTAATGTCTTGAAAAACATATAAACCATCTGTTTAAAAATAAAGGAAATAGTTATTCAAAGTTTGAATTAATATTAAAGCACATAGTGGAGACAAGGTATAAAGGCACCGTTTTTATAATTACCACCCACAAATTATCATGAAACCCATGAAAGGCATATGCCTATGTTATGTTACATTCATGGTAATGTAAATTAAAAAACGGCATGAAATAGGACACTTTAAATTATATAATATATTATATGGCCCTAAACGTAACTATGGGACTAACTAAGCCCATCTATCAATTGTAACTACATGTATGATTTGGCCGGGTGTTGTATTTGTGGTAATTTCCCCGGAAACAACTGTAGAAAATCACGATAACGATATCTGACTGAACCGGGGTTTTAGGCCGATAGCATACATTTTAACTTCAATTCATCAAACGGCATTCTCACTATCTGAACCAGGAAAACAATATGCACTGGGTTTATTACCAAACTTGAGGGTTAAAAGATAATCTTAAAAACACATTGAAATATAAAACCATTATAACAGAAATACATTTTTACCAGTCAATATCTTCAGTCAAATTCCAAAACGCAGTCATGTGCGCTTAAAATATTGTGTGTTCGGATATTTAGAAGCTTCTTGTGATAGTCAAGTAGCTTCTAGCTTGGTCTTGGCCCAGAGCAATGCCTGTACCATAGCCCCCTATATACATATACATATAGGGGGCTATGCCTGTACCATAGCCCCCTATATTATACAGGCCCCTGCATTATTTGGAAGTCTATGGGAGAAAACGGGAATTTCTCTGTCAA
>JAQGBW010005944.1:0-11254 GCA_034698625.1 Julus scanicus
TCGTCATGCTGACGTTGCTGCGAATCAACTTCATTCGCAGATTCTGTTTAAGAAATTTACTTTAATAAACATTGTTTTCATTATGAAAATGTGTATTATTATACTCTATTCTATTGTTAATTATATGATGTAAGTCTCAAATCGACGTCATCATGGATTCTCATCCATTGCATCTGCAATTGGCGTGGATAAAATAAGAGACGAACTTTTGCCATATTTGCAATTGAGGCTCTATCCTTAAAACTAATATCGATTTTAATTCGAATCCTTAAAAATTATAACACATTTTTGATGTTTTTTGTATTTGGTAAAACTTATTCGTAACAAACAAGTTCTGATGGAACTAGTAAAACAATTGCAGAAACTCGGACCTTTGATCGGTGGTCCAGAGAAAGGTGTACGTGAACTGAAGCATCGTTCGAGAAGCGAAACAACAAGTGGTGTTCGTTGACAGATTTGTTCGTGTGCAGAGACGTTCGTAAATTGGTAATATTTTGAAAACTATTTTCTGATTATAATAAGTTAAGTCTGGGATGAATCTTTGTAAAAGCCAACTTTTGTTTGCAGAAATGACAAGTTTTTCTGACCATCTCCATAAAAGCTTTCCTGCTCATAATGAATGAGACATTAAAATGATGAATAAAAGATGTAGCTTATTACAAGATGAAAACTTTGTCTTATGTCGTGGACAACTTTTAAGATGTTTTCCTTAAACTCGGGTTCACTTTATTCGCCTTCTCAGTGGTCCTCACCTGCTTCGTTTCCCTAAATAAATTTCTCTAATTTCAGGGGACAACACTTTGTCCCGTTTTCACCACTATCTTTAATAAGGTCAAAAATACAACATATAGTACAAAAAATCCTAGATTTATTCAAAGTGGGCTCGTGTTTATTCATTACGTCGTCGCATGCATCTGATTAATAAACGTCCTCAATTTTTACGCCGTATGCAAATTGGCACCGCGGAGCAAAAGGGGAAAAATTTCGTTCGGCTGGAAGTTAATTTGGAAATATGACCGCCATTACCACATCTGCATAAACAGCCATTTACCCTTATTGTACTTATGTTATTGTAGATACGCGATTATTGCAAAGTTTAGCGCAACCATAAAGTAGCCTTTAAAGGGTGGAAACATTCAGGAGCACTTAGGCAAATGGGGGGGAGACGCGTTGGATTTGGGGGATCCGTCTCCCCCTTCGCCTCCTCCGTCTCCCCCCTCGCCTCCCCCGTCTCCCCCTCGCCCGATAACCCTCTCCACACACAACTTAGCACTCGCAACAATTGAGATTTATCAAAAACAAATTCGAGCGAAATTCGACGAAAACGTCAGATTGCACTTTACTTAGGCTGATGTGGAGGATGTGGTGAAGACGAGCTAATGGCGCTGCTGCTGGTTGCCCCTGCTTCAAGACCATTGTCGTCAAAATTAAAGTGCTCGCAGCCATCTTCATGAATCATAATTTGCTTATGGCCGCTGTGCAGCGTGCAGCAGCCGCTTTATTATCTTATTTATGAATTTATGTTCGCTGGGGTCGACAACTAATTCAGACCCAGTTAATGAAGGATCTTGACCGAAGGATGTAAACCACTTGCTCACAATTAAAAAAGTAAGTGTGCAGCCGCTAGATACAGCTTAATTGCAATTGATTTTTCGCCAAATGGACACGGGATCGTTCTTAAAGTCCTCTTTTTTGGACTTCTTACTCATTAGCAGGACCGGTTGGGACACTCCGAAATAGGGAAATTTGCAAATATGCACCTTGCATACTTCTTTGCTCTGAAATATCACGCTGTTAGGGGCCATTCAAAAAGGGCGTCCCCCAAATTCCTTCAAAAATTGCTCTTTTTTTGTCATCCATCCCCCCTTCCTCCCCTTCCTTCCCCATATCCCGTGTCCACACAGTGTCCATTTTAGCCCAGAACCCCCCTACCCCCCTTCCCTTCTTCACACGGTGATTATCCCCCACCCTCTCCTTTATAGACGTCCTTAATTTTTTTGTGAAAATCCGTCCCGTGCCCTTTATTTCCTGTCCACAAGGTGTCCACTTTAGCCCAGATACCCCCTTCCTTCCTCCTAGACGTCCTTAATTTTTTTGTGAAAATCCGTCCAGTGCCCTTTACTTCCTGTCCACAAGGTGTCTATTTTAGCCCAGACACCCTCCCCCCTTCCTCATAGACGTCCTTAGGTTTTTTTTGAATAGAAGGGTGTCCAGAAAATGTGTTGGAACATACAAAGACCCATCCTATAAATTTCCACGCACTCCTCTCATTGCCAATTCTACGACATTTTTCCAGATTTTTCTGATTAATAGAAATTTCCTGACCTCGAAGGGAAATTTCAGCATGAAATTTGTTTAACACAAATTTAGGTATAATACCTGACTTTCCCGAACTTTTAAAAATTCAAGTACATTTGGGACTGGGGACACATTTTTTCAGTTGTCCAATTCTCCTTTCACTGACTTTGAAAACTCAAACAGAAAATCCAAACACTGAAAAATACCATCATTAGTGGACATCCAAGATGGCTTTCCCACTTCCCCCCTTCCCTCTGTCCACATGGTGTCCACATACCAGCAGACCCTATACTCCCTCTTGAGGACGTCCTTTTTGAATAGCCCCTTATCTATCCAAGTATTGTCCCAAGCCAGACAAAACTGATCTTTAAAACATAATTAAACAGAAAAACCAAAAACTTAAAAATGCCATCATTAGTGGACGTCCATAAAGGCTTCCCCCTCCCTCTCCCTTGTCTACGTGGTGTCCACATGCCAGCAGACTCCCACCCCTACCCCCTCTTTAGGACGTCCTTTTTCAATAGCCCCATATCTGTTTTACGACTGATGAACAATTCTTGAGTTATTCTTAAGTTAAGGAGGAATCCTATAACATTTAAGCAACTGTCTTTCCCTGACACATTCGATCACAAATGATGTAAAAGTATATATATGATGTAATGCATTTTTATATATTGCATTATATATCTTTATCCTTGATGTTGACATGTCTATCACTAGAGTTGAGGTGTATATTCAACGACGCTCTTAAAACAAAATGGAGTACTTTTTGAGCGATCCTCGGCCATCTGGGGTCATCTTCGTTGAAAGGGTGTATATATTCGCCAAACCGCGAGCAATTATTAATTTGTATATCCACTGCCCCCAATAAAAGCTGACACTCGTAATTAGTTACAGTTGTTACCCGCTGTTCGTCCTCCAGACCTCAACAATGACGTCACGTGATAATGTCATAAATATTAGCAAAGCCATACCCTATGATTTGGACGGCAACTAATTAGTCGGCATTAAAATGCACCCTGTAATTAAGGTTATTAGTAGGTATAAAGGATAAAAAGCCAATGGAGTCAGTTGTGCATGGAAAGAGCCGTGGTGATCAATGGATGGACAAACGAGCGTTTCATGGAGGTAAACAGAAATCCATAAAAAAAGCATGGAGCGGAGGAGTCCTCCTCCTTTTCCTCCTCATCCTCCTCCTCCTCCTCCTCCTCCTCCTCCGTGTTGTTAACATCATGCTAGATTGGGCTAATTATAATTATGCTGCGGTGAATTTTTTAAGTGACCAGAATCGTCATTTTCCAAATGACCGAAAGTGGTCAGAAGTGGATTTTCTAGACAGCCATTAACAGCTAGAGCGTCCAATTAGCTAATTAGTGCAAACAAGCAACAACAACAAAAAAAAACCCCAACAACATTGCCATAGAAGTGAAGAAAAGCAAAGAGCTTTTCACAGGACACAACAAATAGCCTCCTTGCTTAACGACAGTTGCGAAAAAAGAAAGCTAAAAATAATAGAGTAAATACGAAATGATTTTCATTTGTTTGTTAATACTTGAATTAAATAAACTGGGCGAGTGTTGTTCTCTTAACCACCTCCCCCAACTTCCAAATACACACTACACACCACCTTGTAAAATTCAGGGTTGTGTTTTAGACACATAGAGAATGTTTGGATATCTGGTTAGTAAACATTGTCATCATAAAACAATGCTTAAATGTACTAGGGACATCCCCGAAATTCCTTCAAAACTCTGACACAAGTATATAAGAAAGTATGTAAGGTTAAAGTTTTTGTTCTTGAAAAGTAATTATTCCACTTGCGATTGGATTTTTATTCTAGGTGTAATTATAAAACATTATTAACGCTGCAATATATACCATTGATAGGTGTATATATCCAGCTATAATTTCAAAATAAAGTTTATGTTAATTAGCCATGTGGTCAGCTGTAAGGCCTTATTCAAATCAAATTGATTATACGGGGTACAGTGGACCACAACATTATGGGGTACGGTGGGACATGTCCCTGCATACCCCAATTAATGTTTTTGGAAAATATTTGTATGTTTTCTAATTAATCATAACTTTAAATAAAAACCATGTTTAAATTTATTTTTTAAAGTAAAAACGGTTCACAATCACAAAAAAAACCATTTGGACACCCTAGTGAAAAAACAATGGAGATTTCTATTGTTTCTAATGTTATTTGTAACGTTGTTTTCTATTGGTATCAATAGAAAATTTCTATTGTTTTTATTACTTTCAATTGTTTTCTATGGATTTCTACTATTTTCTAATGTTCAGTCAATGCAGCTAAACTATAGAAGTCAATAGAAGCCAATAGAAGTCAATACAGGAACCATAGAAAACAATTAAAATCAATAAAGTGTCCAAATAACAATAGAAACCAATAGAAATCTCTATTGGTTTCTATTGTTTTTTTCCCCAGAGCGTCCCCGAAATTCCAACAAAAATTGCCCTCCCATTCCCTTCACCCTGTCCACAGACCCCAATCCCCTCTTGAGGACGTCCTTTTTTAATGCCCCATATGTCAAAAAACACGTCTGGACATGTACACATGAATGGAGTTCTATGCTGATGTACAAGAAGAAAACATGGCTCTCCAGGTACTTGTATTTAGGCCCGTACAGACAGATACAGTTATAGATACAGTCATATCGTGCCTATACTGTATATGGACATAACAAAGGTAAACACGTACGGAGGTAAAGCGCCATAAATGACCAATTATAGAAAAGTATGCCACCAGGGCCGATTAGAAAAATGTGCTTTTGAACAGAAAGGTCAAATAGGTTAAAATCGCTAAAACCATGTCAAATTCCAAATAATTAAAGAAATACCTTTGAAAATATGTAATGTTATGTAGATCATCGTAAAAATGTCCCAACATTCCTCAAAACCAAGTTGTCTCACAATTTTACGCCAGTACACGAATTCAGTACATCTCAACTCCCTAACATTCTTTAACCTAAAACTAAGACATATCCTTGGGACATATATGCCCTAGACTTTGTGTAATTAAAACCGTGCTTAAATACGAAAATCATTTTCACGTTAATTACACTCATAATGAATCGGTTAATTAAGCACGCGGGTTCTTGGCATGACGAAAGTGAGGACAAGCAGCCGGATGAAATAACAATCTCGCCATTATTGTTGTTATTACTTGAATTTTTTTTCCCTGGCCCCGTAGCATATTGCAGAATAATAAAGGAAAATTTTTGCCATACAATGAACTGCTAATTAATTTACCTTTCGTACCTGTCTTCGTGGTCCACCATGGCAGGACGTCAGTCTGATGGATGGTTCTCAGCATGAGGGCCGACCAAGAATATCGTAATTATTTCACCCAGGGTGGCCGAGAAACGAAAATTGGGTATTCATTTTGGTAAAGCGAATGCACACTATTATGGATAGAAAATGGCGCCATGCTACAAGATGCGTTTCATTTTGATTTCACTCACAGGTGGACGTCTCGATCCTTTTATGCAAATCGGCATTAAACACCTTCCAAACGTTGGATCACGTGATCTACCACAACTCCACGTGACCCCTGTTGTCAGGACAACCGACAGCCTCGAACTTTGACCATAGGGGCATGTTGTAATTTCGAAAAGTACGCAATCCTGTTAATTTAAAGAAAATTATACTTTATAACATTCAAATTAATATTTAAAAGTGGCATTTCGGTAATATCCAAATCTACGTACAATTAAATTAAAAAATAATAAGAAAATGTAATTCTATGAATGTTATGCAAAACATTCCTCAAATAAAGTGTGCCTATTGGTCATTTGTTTTTTGTTTGTTTGATATGGAAGGTCCAAAGTATTTACTAGATCATGTTATAAGCCGATTTGAACAACCTTTTAAATGAATTAATTTGATAAATAGACATTAGACTAAAATGATCACATGACCAAGTTACATAACTTAGGGATAACGCCCATTTCAATATATAATATAATAATTATAGTAGACTGTTTATTGTATCATTTAAACCAACAGGCTTTTTTAAAAGTACTCAAAACTTCCCAAACTTATAGTTTTAAACATTTAAAAACCCTAAACTTAAGTATCCCTATAGCTGCTCTCAGTAATAGCTCTCTTGAGAATTGAGATAAGAGCCTCTCGAGAGTTTACTCTCACGTGGAAACGCACCATTATAGCTAGTATACTAATTGAAAATAAAAATTATTACATAAGTGTTCATAAATGAAACATGTTATCAAGTGTGCTGCGGGAATTTAACGTTATTCTGTGAGCTGCAAATTGAAAAAAAAAAGTATGTCAAGCAATTTAAAAAAAAATTATCCCCTCTATAATAAATGGAAAAAATTTATTCACAATTAATCTACTTATACTGTAAATATGCATTTACAATAGCAGGATAAATGATGCCATTATTTCAGGCACGTAAATGTATACATCTATGTTTACAAGGCACTTGTGTCAATTTTTATCATGACATCCTAATCATCAAAGGGTTGCATTTTCTATTTTAATTGATAAGTTTATCGGTTGCTGAATCTATAATGCAGCTCGTCAACTAGAATTACAATCGCCATTGTTGATGAATTACCATTGTTATACACATTTAATATCGACTGCATCATCTACACTTGCTTCAAACACGTTTCTGAATGAAACCAAATGTTTGGATGGTAGAAAATATATATCAGAAACAATTTTAGATATTCACCTTAGTTTTAAAAATATGGAAAGGTCAAACCTTGCCTTTATTGTTGTCATTGCTCCATTAGGCACTCAGACATCTCTACAACAAAGAAGGATTAAAAATATCAAAAAGCGCTAAAAAAGAGGGGTGAGATCACCATCCCACGTGCCAGCATATTCATTATTATTTTTAATTTGTGGTGAATATCATACATTATAACAACTTTTCCATATAGCGGTGTTGCATCGTGACTAGACAGTGGTGCGGCTACAGTGTCACCTTAATAACAAGGTTTGCGAAGAAAGCCCCTATAGGGCTGCCGTCGGAGGGCGTTTACGGTGTGGTCATTTTTTAGACAAACTAATAATTATGTACAATGAAAAAAGACAAAGAAAAGTATCCGGGTAAATTGGGCTGCACTTCCACAGCGTGCATGCCAAAGGAATGTTTAGCTTTGTTGGTTTCAGACAGCCATTGCTATCCTGCAGTCTGAAAAATCAAGCATTTTGGAATCATACAATAAAATGTAATAATAATTTAAGCTAACTACCTTGCTCAGAATTTTAGAGTGTTTTCTAAAGATAAAGCATTTTTTTCTAGCAATTATTTCAAAATTAATGAAGTATGAAGCTCATAGCGAAGCAATACGGCGCTCTCATTTAGAGCAAAACATTCCAAAATAACATGATTTTGAGATCCATGACGACTAATAGCTTTTTTCACTAGCATAAGCTCAAGCATCCATATTCTACAAATGAAAATTGTTATTAATAGAAACCCTGGTGAAAAAAAACAATAGAAACCAATAGAGATTTCTATTGTTTTCTATTGTTATTTGGACACTTTATTGATTTTAATTGTTTTAAATGGTTCATATATTGACATCAATGGTTTAGCTGTATTGACTGAACAATAAAAACAATTGAAACCAATAAAACCAAGAGAAATTTTCTATTGATACAAATAGAAAACAACGTTCCAAATAAAAATAGAAATCTCTATTGTTTTTTTCACCAGGGAAAGCACTTTAAGGTCAGTTAAGACGAACATTTGTTTCGAAAAATACGAGCATTTCCTCCTATTTGTAGAGAGATATGCATTCACATTGCACAGAACATGCCAAGCTGGAGCAAATGCTCAATCATAATTTTTGCCACATTGCTGAAAAAAACCAAATGCAAAATGTTTCTGGAGTAAAAGGAGGCGGCCATGTTGGAATTGCCATGCTAAAGGTAAATACACCTACAGAGGGCGCTGAACCGTGAATTAACTTATGTTTACTTGTCCAGTCATCATTGTCTTTCTGTTGCACCATTAATAAATACCCTGCTTGTGAGATCATTGAAACTTTGTGGCCTGTCTTCATGAAGTGTCGTCCACATGGATCGTTCAAGGGATGGTGCAGGGCAGGCTGCCTTGACTAGCGGCTTTGGTCCTCACTTTCAGCCAGGTTTCCCAACGGGGGGCGCACGTGACCACGGGACTCCCCAGGAGGAACCTGCCAAGGAACAAAAATTCTCCAGCACCGAACTTCACGCTGCATCGCAGTGGAAAGTGGACAACGCCCAGCTTGGCCAAGGTGGTGGCATCGTCGTTGTGGCGATGGCGGTGGTGTTTGTAGTTTACAAACACCATTGAGTTCTGTTTATAAACCTTTGATGCCCCAACTTTCAGCTCCGTCCTCTCCAGAGGGGGATTGTCACTCAGCCGAAGCATCCTTCCTCTGGCAGCTGAGAAAAGCAACAACAAAAAACATCTTTAGCAGTAGTAATGAAACAGTTTGGTATAGTGCAGTGTAATCACTCTCACTACAGCTACTGGAGTGATTGTGTTGTAGTGTAGTGAGATTTCCTCACATTGGAGGATCTGAGGTGAGAAAATTCATGGAGTTAAAAACTTTGACATCAGTCACATCTGTGTTTGGGAATATACATTGTGAGTCATAAAAAAGTAGAACCCAATAAAAAAAATCACAACTTTGTGAAAAATGTTTCGATTTAAATGAAATTTGGTACTTATCCTTAACAAAAGTGTAGGAAAAAAAAACTTCTTCCGGACATGCGACTAATGTCAGATATTTTCATTTTTGAACAAGGCCTGCTCACCGTGCTAGAGAAACAGTTGAACGCCACAGTTCATCGAACCCAACCACTGACCACCAAACAGTCCGGACTTGAATCCAGTGGACTACAGATTTGGGGAGTTCTCCAAAAAAAAGGTTTACAAATTAAAGATTAATAATATGGAAGACTTGAAACTACGAATTAAGAAAACTTGGATTGAACTCGATCAGCGTATACTCGATTCGACAATCAAAGAATGGCGCGTTAGACTCCTGACTTGTGTAAAGGCCACTGGAGAACATTTTGAGCACATTTTATAATTCATTTTTGTTCCTACATTATTGTTCTATGTAAATACCAGCTTTAATTTAAATCGAAGGATTTTTCACAAAGTTGTGATTTTTTTTATTGGGTTCTACTTTTTTATGACTCACAGTGTACAGTGCTTGGAATGCAAGCTGTCTAACTAAATCTGTGTGCCATTGCCGCCAAAATCTTCTATTAAGTTAATTAGTTCATCGACTCGTTATTAATTGGCGAATTACTTGAGTCTTGAACCTCGGTACAAGTATCCGATCCGATAAGCCGGCTACGGGATGGGGTCACTTGTCACATATATGTATATTATCGTAAACATGTCGGACGATGATGATCGACGCTGTCCAGGAGATTAACCACAAAATTCAGTAACCCGCTGCTTGAAATCTGGGTGGCAACGTTGATAAATCAATTTGGAACGAGGTTCATTGTCACGTGTCCATTTTCCATGCATCGTATTCCTTAATTTTTAAGGAAGGTTTTTGAAGGAAAACAAGTATTTTTCAAGACATTTGCATTACCAATTTATGTTGTGTAAGCATGCAGTGCTATTCAAAAACATATATTTCAAGTTTGTAAGCTGTAAAATAAAGTTTTCACGTATATGTAAGATGGAATTTCTTCATAAAACTCAACTATGGTTAATTTTCGGTCATCAAAAGAGAAAAAACAACCAACTGACGCAATTTGAAATTACTCCCCATGCCTTGGAACCACAAATTAAAAACAATTTTCTTCGGCCTTCAACAATTTCTAGATATCATTTTGTGGACATATCATTTCGTTAGAACTAGTATATAATTGCATCAATTTTTCCAACTTTCCTAGAAGTCATTAAAATCTACAATTGCGCCATTAAAAAAAAATTAAAATGCATTCTGCAGATAGATATATGCACGCATGTAGTCAAACTATTATTTTCTTAAATATAAATCGGAGATAATAATAATGCATTAATGGCTACCCAACATTTTCGATGTAAATCAGGATTTAATTGGTGAAAATATGGAAGGAAAAACTTGAATATTTATTATGCATGTAATGTAAAATGTTATGATAATTTCGTGTTTTAGCCAGTTGTCCTTATATTATGTGAATGTAAAGTATCGAATTGAAATAAGAAATAAACAGACTTTTCAAAAAAAATTTAAGTGGAAAAATGTGGCAATTAATGTTTAAGTGGGTCCACTTGCCAGACCGCCGTTGGCAATCCGATCAAAACATGTTCTTTTACATATCCTGGCCATTATTTTTTTTAATAAATAATAGACTTCAATTTTAGGTCACTGCCTTCCGAATAAATGACAATAACAGATGTTATTTTTATTGAAATATTCCACTACTTGTATGAAAATTAGAAATCGAATTTATTGAAAATAGACGGTACTGCAGTTGAGATAATGACGTCAATTTTTCATGAAATATGACTGAATATACTTGTAAATACTGAAATATTGTATTGAATTAGTATGTTCTTTTCAGTGAACAGAAAAACGCACACATGAAAAAAGTCCATTGTTATTATCACCAAAATCTAAGCTTACTAATTAACCTAAACAATAGTTTAATCTAACCTAACCTATCAGCGGATGTGAATGTGCGCTCGCGCAAGAAACTTTTTCCGGTACTTTGGGAGCATCGTGTTCCTTGCGAGTTGGTTGTATAGATAATTACGTAATGACCAATTAAAAATGCAATCACTCCGAAATATTCAACAGACGGGTTTATACTCAGGGGCCGTCCATAAATGACGTCATGTACTAAGGGGAGAGGGGGTTCCACACATTTGTGACGATGTGTGGCCGACGCCGATGGTCGAGTGGGTTACGTGCTTGCCTCTCGATCCTAAGAAGCTGGGTTCGCTCCCAGGTCGAGG
>JAQGBW010005945.1:0-11254 GCA_034698625.1 Julus scanicus
TTATATGAAATGTATATTATGCATATATATACATATATTGTTAATATATGCTTCACATATTAATTTTCCATATGGGACACAACCTCTTCAAAAGTTTTGAGTAAGAACAGAGCGGCCTGGTCTTTGGGAGTATATTGTCGTATCCAGTATGTTTAGACTATACAATGTCTAGAATTCTATAAGTTTTTTTTTACAACCATCTTAGTTGTAAATCAATTACTGATGGTACTGGCAATGAATGTAGAATATCTGCTTCTGTTTATTTCATGTTTTATGATGTCCAGACGAGTCGGAGGAAATAGTGCCTGAAGTACTATGTTACCTCTGCGGTCGATATTTAAAAAAAAGATTTTATATAAAATCAAACTAAAAAGTATTTGGTATACTTTATATACTTTAAGTCTACTGTAATAGTACTTGATAAAATTTTCGGGGGTCGACTACGACTGGACAGACGTGGTTAGATATTTTCTTACATTATAATTTTAAAGGTGTTAAAATACCCTTCTTTTTCATCGAGCTATAAAAGTTTGAGTTCACATCATACTGCAAGTAACTTAATTCGTCTTTTACATTAGCTATTAATGACACCAATATTTTGAGTAATGTTTATTCATGAGCTTCTCTAAAAAAGAATGTGACCTTTACAACTTGAGATTTATTTCTACTTTTAACTGTCCATAAATTACAATTTTAATTATTTTAACTTAAGAATCCTTAGCTTAATATAATAAATTCATCATCACAGGTAAAACGATATTGTATGCAGAGTGGTTTGAATAAGAATATGTGAACAGGATTATTAAGATCCTTTTCTTTTTCATTATTATTTCCTGACATTCATGACTTAATTATATTCGGGGTCTTGAAGAACTTTAGTTTTTATCACGCGGTAATAAATATACATTTTTGTTCAGACATGTTTTGGTAAATGTTATGAGGCTGATCTTTATGCCTAGCTCGAGAATTTTCATCATCACAGATCTATTTTTACTATACAACTTTAAAAATTGTTTCCTTTGTACATGAGCAATAGACTTGAACAAATCCAACAATATCGTCGTGACTGGCAACGGTATTGTGCATCAAAGACGTATCTTTTGCCATACATGGTACCTACCTGTTAATTGTTTTACTGTGTTGTAACAAAAACTTGAAACTTTTTTTTCTTCACATCTCGAGTAACCTATTCACGGTGTCTAGACGTAGACCATGTATACCCTAAAGCTGGATATTCAGAATATATACTACCAGTGTTGAAGAATGAACAATGGAGAATCTTGAATTTCAGCTACTGAATAACCCTTTTTACTTTTAAAGGTTTAGGTCATGGGATTGTTTATGGTGTTTGAGGTTTAGAAATAATCTTTCTTCCGTTTCTTTTTTTTTTCTTCCAGCAAGTTCTACCTTAAATGCCAAAACAAATGGAAAGATGGCAGCCGTCACTTTCACTTATTTTATACTTTCGAGTTTTGCTTCGGCAATCATTGGGCTTATTATGGTTCTGGCCATTCACCCGGGAAATGCTGAAACGATAGTTGTGCCTCAAACATCTTCTCACCATGGTAATAGCAGGCTGTTGGACACGATTTTAGATCTTATTAGGTAAGACCATGTCTGGCATCTGTAATCCACTTGATGGTCTGTCCACAGGTCTCTTTGTGAGTTTTTTAGATCGTAATTTTCGTTTCTATCAAAATGCTATTTTTCCTTAAGTATTAGACCAAAAGACTGCTTATTTTGCCTATCGTTTTTTATTAATCTGGATATATTATTTTGCAGAAATATGCTTCCTGAAAACATCGTGCAAGCATGTTTGCAACAGGTAATATTGCCCATTCTTAAGTAGAACTTTGGAAATTATGCATAGATAAACATTTTTCTTTTCAATAAATTGCATATGAAATTTACGGTTGAATGCCGATTGCCCATTGAAATTATGGTGGGAAAAGATTTTGTCTTAAACAAATTACTAGTAACCTATTAGGTAATAAACGAAAAATGAGATCGTATAGTTGTATAGAATTATAGCTTCCATGTTGTAAATGAAATAATAGTTTCATTAACTCATTTTCGACATTTGACTAATTGAGGGTTAATATCCTTTAAAGGCTAATGTTAACAATGCAAATTTTTGCTATTAACTTTCCTACCTCGTTAAATTGCGTCGTAAAAACTTAGTTTTCCCCAACTCATTAATGATGCCACACGTCCAACAATATCTCAATTAGCAATTTCAAACAAAATTAAATTAGTTTCCTTATTACCCCAATGTAAATGGCTCATTAATGCACCTCTGCGATTTTACCTAAAAAGATTACACGATCTACGCTCTTGGAATTAAATAGCAAGATGACTGCTATTTGGTATTTACTGAGTTTTATTTACCAATATGTGTAGGTTCAAACCATATATACGCCTCATGAGTTGTCAAAAGCAGTAACATACAGCTTAGAAAATTCAACGTTAGAACATTCGCTGAACGTGACATTTGTCGAGATGAAGCGACAACTGGTATATCATAATCAATCAAATTTCTTAGGTTCGTTTGACTTTTGAGTAAATTTTGCTATCTGATAAAATTATTCTTTTCAATTCATTATAACAGACGTTCTGCTTTTTTTTCTTCTAGGTTTAATACTATTTTTCTTCATATTTGGCACGTTTCTGGGAATGCTTGGTGAGAAGGGAAAACCACTGGCTAACATTTTCACCATAATAGATAATGTCGTCATTTTAATTATCACAAGGTTCTCGTGGTATGTCTATGTAAAAAAAAGAATGCATGATGACTCACTGGATCTAGATTTTCATGAATTTTTATCTCACTCCTTTGGAGTAATATTTTCTAATATTTTTTCAGGTTCACACCCATTGGTGTTGCTAGTCTCATTTGCGAACGTGTGGCATCATTGCCAAAACTGGATCATCTTGCTGCACAATTAGGAATTTATGCTGTGACAGTGATTGCAACATTGTGTGTCCACATATTTGTTTTCATTCCCTCGGTTTACTTCTTAATTGTACGAAAAAATCCTTATCAAATGATGTCCAAAGTATTTCAAGCTTTATTTGCTGCCTTCGCCACAGATTCAAGGTATGGATATCATTTTTATTAGTAATGTTTTTATATAGATTGAAAGGTTCTGTTTATAGCCCCCAATTTAAACCAAGAATACATATTTTGGCAAAAAAGGCCAATGTAAATGTAAGACTTGTACAAATCAAAAAGGATTTCGGTGATAGATAACATAAACAAGCAACATGTTAAAAACTGTTTATGATTTTGATCTCACTGGACAACGTTTTAAATATTACAAAGTTGTTATCTTTTTGATGATTTCTTCAAAATAAATGAACATTTTAAAATGATTGCAGCATAACATACAGTGTACCTATGTGCAAACAAGTTGTAACATGCCACAAGCTTTTAAAACATTTTTCTTATTGTTAAGCTATCTAATAAGTAGACACTTCTTTATCAGCTCATATGATTAGAGAATGCTGATTATTAACTGCTTCTTGTAGCATTATAACATGAAATTTACATGAACAAAATATTGCGAATCCCATTTGCATCATATTTTTTTTGTTGCAGTGCAATAGCTTTGCCCATGACACTGCAATGCATGGAAGAAAAAGTGAAAGTAGACAGCCGGGTTACACGATTTGTATTGCCATTAGGAGTGACAATTAATATGAATGGCACAGCTGCATTCCTCACATTGGCAGCTGTCTTCTTGGCCCAGATGAACGGTATTGAACCCACTGTCAGTGAACAGATGTCCGTCGTGTAAGAATAATAATATAATGCAAATTTTAATTATCCAAAAAACGAACTCATTTGAATCATTAAAGATTTTTCATTCTCTTATTGTAAATCATTGCTGATTTTCAGATTTAGTGCCACGCTTGCCAGTATTGCCACAGTGGCTGCACCGAGTGCTTCCTTGTTCCTTCTTGGAATCGTTATGTCTGTTATCAATGGCGTTCGTACTGAAGACATTGCAATTCTTTTTGCAATAGACTGGTTATTGTAAGAACTAAATACTTTGACTATATTTTTCACGCTTTCCCAATGATCTAATTTCAATATCATAACTTGCTTACCATGTAGAAGTCGATGCCGTGCCATTAGCAATGTGTTGGGCGACTGTTGCGGCGCCGCCGTGGTACAATGCATTTGCAAAAAAGACCTTCAAGAAACCGCTGAAGATTTACCCATATCTCTCCATGTGATAAGAACCAACGAAGATGAAAACGACAAAGAAGTTTTACAAACTCTAACCACAAAATAAAGGGTGTTGAAGTTGAAAATTATAGACTTCTATTAGACCTTCCTAAAGGCTGTCAATTTTTAAATTTGAATAGCTGATTCTATCCTTCAAATTATTAGGTGTTGGATATTATTGGATATTACTTTGCAGCAAAATTCAATCTTAGAGAATTGAGATGAGAAATGGTTCAGCACATTCCTTAATGCCTAAATTTTAATTAATAGATAAATCGATGGAAAATTTCAAAACTATAATTGGTAAATTTTGCTTTTCAGCAATTAATCAACGGATGAAAAATAGTATTACCATAACGGTATACATTTCAACATATTGAATCATTCAATGCAAATTTAGACATTCAGGAGGTTTAGCCTCAATTAAAGCTGAAATGTTTATAATAAAATATTTTTAGCTATATATGCTGAGTAATGCAAATATGGTAGTTCATTGTACATATACATGAAGACATCATTAGTTTGCCAATTAGAGCCTTTTTTACGAAAAAAAAATAAGTTAATGAATTTGCTCATGTTAGGGCGCTGCCTTAACTATCACAGTATGCAGAAAAAAAAGCCACTTTTCCAAATGATGCATATTCAATTTGTCACACTGCATGTTCTGCTGCGACAGCTATACAACATATCAGTTGTGACCGAGGTACAGTATTTTTCTGTTAATGCACGGGTCTGTGTATTGTCTTTGACATAAATCAGTATATTTCATTACAGTATAATTTGTAGAGGCCTTGACAATAGCTCTCTTTTTAAGATTTATTATACCCTTTGTTGTTTTTAATATCAATTGTTTTCTATACGTTTCGTTAATTGTACAGGATAAGAAAGTTGTGTCCCAGAAACCTGATCTAGCTTAAACTATTGTTTAGGACATAATTAGGCAGAACATTGTTTATGCATTTAATACGAATTAAACTGTAGAATTGTAATCTGCGCCTGGATAATAGACGGTAGGTTATACTGTAGATGTGCTAGATCGTTTATATATGTACTTGCTAATAAAAATACAAATTCAACTAAATCTCATTTATGACGCCTACTTTTGAAATGGCTATTTAATTTCATTAATGATTATAAAAAGTATGCTGATGTAGCCTCAAGCAGTATTGTTATCGACAATTATTTTAATGCATGCAATTAACTTTGAACGCCTAATTGGTCATCTCATTAATTTGTTTGCCATACTTGCCATTTTGCAATCGACGATTTAAATCAATTTGCAGGGAACCACGTAAACAAAACTACTTTGAGGTTGAGGACCATTGATATACGGGCAAATTTCCTTATTTTTTTTAGGATCGTCCTTAGCGCAGTAAACGGCTATAACAAAGCTCTTGTTAAAAAAATTCCGGTGAGTATTTTGTTTGCTTGTAAGTTAAAATAAACTAGAATTTGGTTTATATTTTATTCATCATGGGGAAAACATTAAACTGGCAACTTTTCGTTTGAAAAGTGTTATCAGATTAAATGAACAGTAATTTGTAGTTCAAATTCCAACATTATTTTCAAACTGTTCACATTATATCCTATTGGTTGTGCTCATCCCTATCATATTTGGTTTCATTTATCGTATTTTTGCTTCGTTTAAAATAGGCTCTGATTGAGATTAATTTGTGGTGTTGTTGGCAGCTATTGGTACACTCACTTAACAGTTGCATTTTTATTGCTCAACCAGATGGTAAGTTTTGAAACTCAGTGATTGACTGAAGAACTTTAATACTTTTTATTTATTTAGCATTTTGTTTAAAAAAAATGAATCGCCCCACACTGCGTTTAACATGTTTGTAACGCCTTTAAAAAAAATTATGTCAATTTGATTCAGATTCTGGGTGTGAAACTGACAAAATCTTCAAATTCTCAAATAAAAAAAGGATGTAAAATTATAAATTCTTTTACGATATATTGTTGTTATTGTTTCTACAGTATGTGTGTCTCGATGTTTATTATTCAAGGTTTTATACAAATTTGAACACGTTCACAGCTTTTTGACCTTAATATGTTGGTATGTTTCGATATTTTTAGTAAAGATTTGTGTTTAGACATACTCTTAGATAAGTAAATGCAGTAAGTTCAAATATAGCCCACTATTTATCCTGTTTTACACTTGTCACAATTTGCTAACATTTTCTAAAGAAGGTGACCTTATACAGTAATAGACAAAAGAAGACCTTTTTAACAAGGTTCAGCAAGCGTAGCTGATAATTTCGGAAATCACAAGAAGAAATCAAGCATGCGTACTCGTAGTATTTAATTTCCGCTATCTTGTCTTGATACTTTGATAAAATCAACCAGATATTTCGACAGTTGCACGTTGTACCTATCATAATTTAGAACCGTTTTTATGTTTTGCATTCAACAAAATATTGTTTAATCAATTTGTTTTTCTATTCCAGGGAGTTAGAAAAATGTGGATTTTGTTTGCTGCTCTTTCAGTATGGGTGACGGTGGCATTAGCCCAGAATTACTCATATGATACTTTTTATTACAACGAGCCGGTAATTCAACATACGTAGTATATAATTGCATGCATATATGTGATCATGCATTTTTGTGACTAGTTCCACTTTTTTTGAATATTCTAAAGAATTTGAATATTAAATTACATTACATTTTAATCAATAACTTTGATACAGGTCTGTGCAACCGAATCTGTTTTACGTTATGAAAATTTGCCTAAATTTGCTTACCAACATGTCTTCTCCAAAGTTTAATATTCAACATCGATTTTTAAAATATCAAGATTATATTTTTCATTAAAAATTGTGTTTTAATTTTTTCAATAAATTTTAAACAGTTTTTATACAGCAACAGAAATATGGAATACTTTTACATGTTTAAAAAACAAATCTTATTTAGGTGGATCATTTTGCCTTCTACAACCAAGACCGTTTTATGCTACGTTATCTAGTCAATGACGATTACTGGGATGCAAATGGAGGGCCTATTTTTTTCTACACTGGAAATGAAGGCGACATCATAATGTTCCTCGAAAACACGGTGAGTTTTTTTTTTTTTAATTATTGAAAAATACTGTAAATTTAAAATAATGCAGCTCAAATACTAATAACTTCTTCACCTTTGTGTTATGAATGATTTGGAATGTTTGAAATGTTACAGGGATTCATGTACGAGATTGCGCCAGAATTTAAAGCATTGTTAGTTTTTGCCGAACATCGTTATTATGGAGAGTCAATGCCCTATGGGAATGTGTCATATAATGTAAGTTTTACATACAAATATGAAACAATTGAAGTTCGTGGATTTTTACAAAAGATTTGTTAAAAAATTGCATTGCAGCTTGACAAAGTTGGCTACCTTACATCTGAGCAAGCCATCGCTGACTATGCAGAGCTTGTAATGTATATGAAGGCTACCCTACCTGGTGCAAGTGATAGCCCTGTCATTGCATTTGGCGGTTCTTATGGTGGAATGCTAGCCTCTTGGGCTAGGATTAAATATCCTCACATATTTGCTGGGTACGTAGTATACATCTTTTTGATCTAATCTCAATTGGCCGTGTTGGTTCTATCTTTAGAATAACAATCGAATCGATCCACTTTAACATTATCAATGTAAACTTGTGCAAACATTAAGTGCACAGAATAGCTCATTTATTTTATTTTAAAAAAACTTCTTTGGACTACTTTGGTTAAATCAATGTTCTCACTAAGAGAACCAAATCGGGTACTTCTGTTATTTTGTTTATTCTGCCAAGTATCATCATCATGTCTTATCTTGACTACTAAGTTTGCAGTAGTTTTCCTGAATGAGATTTCGAAAATTCACAGGGCTCTTGCATCATCTGCGCCAATCCTGCAGTTTACAGGACTAACGCCTTGTCCAGTATTTTATCAGATTGTCACCAAGTCATATTCGGATGTTTCTGCACAATGTGCAGACACAATTAGAAAATCGTGGGCCGCTCTTAACACAAAAAGTGAAACAGGTGAGAGAAATTTGTTTCAAATTGTTCAGTTTCGAATTATTTCACTGGTTTCTAATAATTAAATATATTGAGCCAACATCTGCTGTAGTAGTTTAACCTAATTATAATTGTATCATGAAGGATGTCTATTTTATGCTTTGATGCTTGATTATTTTTTTTTTCAAAATGTGTTTTACAGACGCAGGGAAGGATTATCTGACACAAACGTTCAATCTATGTAGTCCTATTACTGATGCTCTTAGTTTTACAACGTTCAAGTACTGGTTAACTAATGCTTGGACCAACCTTGCTATGATTAACTATCCATATCCAGCCAATTTCCTCGAACCTCTGCCAGCTTGGCCTGTTCAGGTTATTATTAACAGTATTTCAAGAATAATGCACACATTTTATCAGAAATTAATTTACCTCTATACAATCTGGAATTGCTTCTCAAATATTTTGCAGGGAACATGCGAATTTTTAAGTGGCACATACAATTCGGATGAGGAGATTATCTCAGCCATTGCAGAAGCAGCATTTTTCTATTCAAATTATACTGGTCAAATTCCGTGCATTAATACCGAACAAGATGCATCTCCTGAGCTAGGAGATTATGGATGGTTTTATCAGGTTCGTCGATTTAATTGTTTTTGAAATTAATTTATAACCTTATATTTGTAATGAGGTGATAATGTGATAAGGTATTCAACTTGTTTTTTTTTTAAATTCATCGTCAACTGTGTCATTAAATCAAATTTTATAATTTTTTTTTTTTTTTCTAAAATTT
Source organism: Julus scanicus (assembly GCA_034698625.1). NCBI lineage: Eukaryota > Metazoa > Arthropoda > Diplopoda > Julida > Julidae > Julus > Julus scanicus. The sequence goes on from JAQGBW010005945.1 coordinate 9,007, forward strand.
GTTTAACTTTATGTTAATACATGTTTTAAGAATTTATTTGTTTCGCCACAGTCTTGTACTGAGATGGTGATGCCAATGTGTGCCGATGGTGTCAATGACATGTTTGAACCACTTCCATGGAACTTTACTCAGTATACCGAAATGTGTCAAGCAGCTTGGAAAACTACTCCACGACAATTTATGGCACCTATTGAATATGGTGGTCGAAACCTGTCTGATTCGAGCAACATAGTTTTCAGGTAAAATCCAATAATCACATATTTTGATGAGTTTAGGCTAACAAAAGTGCGCTTGCTGGTTAAGTCAGGCTTGTTAAAAAAGAACAATTTATTGATGTACACAAAAGTTATACATGTAATTGCGTTCCTAGTGGTTTAGAAAAACAGTAGAAATATTAAAAATAATGCCTAGAAGGTGCAAATGAAAATTCTTTATAGTAATATAAACAGAACGGAAATGAACCTAAAAATCATATTTACATGTAAAGAGGGATGGGGTTGTGAGTTATAGATTTTAGAAGGGGATACGTGTGTGAGGGAGAAGAGACACCATTGTCCAAACGAAATACCTTCTGCATAGAAAATTTCATAGAAAAATGTATAATTTTGATAATATCGTTTGAACATAAAATGTTATACATGACAATGTCATGCGTGACTTCGTTAAATGATTTCCATGAAATCGTATTTACAAGTTTCAACTTGCTATTTGCAGTAATGGAGAAATGGATCCATGGTCTGGTGGTGGAGTGTTGGAATCAATTTCTGATACCGTTGTTGCTGTTGTGATTGAGCAGGCCGCTCATCACCTGGATCTTCGATCATCCAATCCTGCAGACCCTCAATCAGTAATTGACGCGAGAAATACCGAGAAAGCGTATATTGACACATGGGTATTTCAGCATAACGCTCAGCTTAAAAAAAGTCAAAAACAAGGCATGCAGAAGAATAGATTCGGCAAAAATCGAATTGGCAAAAATCACAAACATAAAAAAGTGTACAGTAGTAATTCCGTACATGCAGCAATTAAGAAAAAAACAAAAATGTAGAATTTTAATGCCTTAAAAAGTATCACAAAAAAACAAATCCGAAACAACAAAACCAAGTTTACAAATCATTAGTTAAAATATATAGTTAAACAAAAACTTGATTGCAAATAATTCTGTTTCAATTTGTGTTTTTGTTTTTCATGTATTCTTGAAAATAAAGGGTAGCTTTAAAAGCATTGATTTAAGCGTTCGAATATTAGTGATGTTCTGTAGTTTTGAAAATTAAGGTTAAAAATTGTTGCCTAAGAAATTTTGAATTTGTTATGCCATATGGGCTATTCACTCGTGCTGAATATACTTGTGATAATATATATATATATATATATATTTTTTTAAGCTTGAAATGCTACGTTGGTTTTAGGACCCGTTATAAAATCGTATATTACATTAAATTTTCTAGAGACCAAGCTAGAAAATATTAGAACACTGCACTGCATGGGCCTTAGTCCAACTTGCGGATGGAACTTGTGTGCAATTCGGTGAGTTTAGAGATGTTACTTCTTTATTTTCATGGTTGCTGTAAAGTACGTGGAAGTGATTCTGTAGTGCCCACATGCTGTTCGAGTATATTGGTTAACAGGCAATTGATGTTCCCTAAAGGCTCCTTCACACTGTCAATGTATAGTTAAGTCGCGGAGTCGTTTTTCGCGGTTTTTCTTGCATAATCCGACTCGTAATAACCTGTACTATCCATATCTGCAATAATTACGCTCAATTTCAAAAGTAGAATTTTGACCCGTTTTTGAAAAAACGGTAAGGCTACCCTTTGCATTTTTTCAAAAACGGGTCAAAATTCGACTTTTGAAATTGAGCTTTATTATTGCAGATATGGATAGTACAGGTTATCACGAGTCAAATTCTGCAAGAAAAACCTCGAAAAACGGCTCCTAAGGGCCTTAAAATTGAAAAAGAAAAATTAAGATTTTTTTTTTCGAGTTCATTTTCAAGTGCATTTTTGGGACCCTTCGGAGTCGTTTTTCTAGGTTTTTCTTGCAGAATCCGACTCGTAATAACCTGTACTATCCATGTCTGCAATAATAACGCTCAATTTCAAAAGTCAAATTTTGGCCAATTTTTGAAAAAACGGTAAGGGTTCTCATTTTCTCAAAAACGGGCCAAAATCCGACTTTTGAAATTGCGGGTTTTTATTGCAGATATGGATAGTACATGTTACTACGAGTCGGATTCTGCAAGAAAAAT
>JAQGBW010005946.1:0-11254 GCA_034698625.1 Julus scanicus
GAAAATATTGTTTTAGTGTTTTTTGTTTATGTTTTTGTGTATGTTTATGTTTCCGTTAGATGGATACGTAGCTTTAAAATTGCCGCTTCACCGCCAACCGAACAGAAAATGTACTGCACTTTGACCGAGCTATAGGTCCCCAGTAACCAAAACTCGTTGAGCCAATGTTGCGAAAACATTGGTTAGCCAATGTAAATGCAGAAATGTCTTGTTGGGCCAATGGCTAAATAGCTAAATGGGCCAAGGGATATGATCCACTATGCATGGTCCTCGTTTTTACCTTAGAAAATTGGCGGATTTGTAAAATTTCTTGGATTTGAGGGGGGGAAGTCTATCCCCATGATCCATTCCCCGCCCATATATACGGCCTTGTGTCAGGGTGATGTTTCTCAATAAAAGCCTGCACTTCACTCCATTTACTGAAAATGTCCTTTATTTGAAAAGTGGAAGTGGGGGTGTTGCTGTACACAGGGTTTTGTCCTGTTCGTAAATTGGAGCATCGTTCGTAAATCGAAACATGTGTTGTTCGTAAATAGAGACGTTCGTAAATTGAGGTTTCACTGTATATAAATAACGTTTAATGCCAACATAAAACTGATGATTAGCAACTGTACCATATGGCAACGTTGGCTCAATGTTAAAATGCCAACATAAAACCTATGATTGGCAACTCCACCACTTTCCAACTGTGGCTGCCAATGTTGCCAACTAAAATCCAACGGTTAGGCAAACATTGTGTTACTTGGAGTGGGATAGTGGTAATGCTATCACTCTTTCATTCAAGAGACCTGGGTTCAATTCTCGGACCTCCTACCATGACTGTGGTTGTCGTGGTTTTCCACAGTTGTTTCTAGGCAAATGCCATGATAGTTCCTCTAAAAATCAGCGGTGACCGTGCTCCTCCCTCACTTCATATCTGTTATAAATTACCAAACAATCTAAAATACTAACACTAATTGCCAGGAGGGCTGAATCCCACAATCCATGTGCATTTACTTCATCTACTGCACTTTATTTAAATTAACTGCAATATTTCTGCAGTAAAGCAAATTGACCAAACTTGACAATCTTGCAAAAATAAAGCAGCGACCCCACCAACCAAGCAGAAAAATGTACTGCACTTTATTAAAATTAACTGCAGTATTTTTTGCAGTTAATGGAAAAATTTTAAACTGTAAATATTTTGCAATTATGAATTGTATGAAAAACTGCATTTTTTTTTAAAAAAAAAGTGCAATTCCAAATGGATGAAAAACTACAGTTAATGTACAACAAGAAACTGCAGTTTTTCTGAATAACTTCAATTTTATGGCACATTTTTTTTTTTTTTGCTAGGAACAAAAACATGTAGAAAAAGCAAGATTTTTAAAAACATGTTTGCAACAAAAATTTTCTTGCCAAGTTCATGAAAACATAGTGCGTCTGAAAGAATTTCCCAAATGCTATACAAACAGTTGAAAGTTTACGAACTGTATACCTTATCCAAATTTCTCAAGATATACAATGTTCGCCAAAATCTGATTCAAATACAGGTGTGTAAATATAAACAATTTCCATGTGAAAATTTAGAAACCAATATCAGATATGATAATAACATATGCGAAAAAAATATTTTTCCCACCATTAATAATTTTAAATCTCGACAGGATCCATCTTTCTTTTTTCAGAGACACAAGTATATTTACTAACAAGCTACTAAAGATGGAAATAATCGAAATGATAAAGAACGCCATTACTAACTAATACTTACTGAAGATTAATTGAAAAGTCTAAACATTGAACAAATCAAGCAATTCGGAATGGATTTCGTATTTTGTTGTACATTACTTTATTGTTTTAAGTTTTAAACATAGATATACGAGATAGAGCAAAGTAGAAATTTCCCCACCTTTAATATAGTATATATATATATATATTTTTGCATACCAAGTTGATTTGTTTGTATAAAAACCTAAAATTCTAAATAAGGGAATACAAGTTTAACAGATAAAATCATTTTTAACAGCAAGGTGAATATATTACAAAAATGAGTTGGATACACAGTACTATACAGTTCAGATCATGACAAAAAATATATGGCAATATCAGGCCGATATACATATTTTAAGGGCCAAATATCAACCATATACGACAACATATGGCTATATAAGTCCCATAAATGTATTATTAAGAGCACTATATGGCTATAAAACCACACATATAGCTTTACAAGGCCCTTGATAGATATTTAGGCCATATTATATATTTGGCACATCTGTAATTACACTAGAGTGCAAAAAAATCGACTCACCTGCATGAATCAAGTAAAAATGTGTTTTTCTTAGCAACCAAATGTCCGATTTAAAATCGGAAAAATGTGTTTTAAGACAATTTATTCCTCTTTATAATTCGCCTAATTTGCGTAAAATTCCTGATGCATCCTTGAGGCGAAAAATGTTGAGCCTTAAATCAACCCAAATTTTCATTATTTATGCCATATGCATCGTTGTACCCCTGTGGCTACAAGTGTTTATGAATGCAATTTGATTATCAGAGCTTAATGAACACATATCCAGACATTTTGTTAATTAATGGTTTCTCGATAAAACACGAGTTGCGGGCTATTCTCCAGAGAAATTCTCCAGAAAAATCCTTTTCACACTAGACGAATTATAAACAAGAATAAATTGTCTACAAAACACATTTTCCCGATTTTAAATCGGACATTTGGTTGCTGAGAAAAACTCATTTTTACTTAATTCATGCAGGTGAGTCGATTTTTTTGCACTCAAGTGTATGGCAATGAAATGGCCTTGCCTCACCAATAGTTGCAATGTATGCTACAAGCCCTGGTGAAAAAAAAAAAACAATAGAAACCAATAGAGATTTCTATTGGTTTCTATTGTTATTTGGACACTTTATTGGTTTTAATTGTTTTCTATGGTTCCTGTATTTATTTTTTTAATTTAATTACTTAAACACTCAAAGAGCACAATGATTGACTTCTTTGGTTTGGCTGTATTGACTGAACAATAGAAAACCATAGAAAACAATTGAAACCAATATAATCAATAGAAAACAGCGTTCCAAATAACAATAGACAACAAAACAAATCTCTATTGTTTTTTTTTTATCAGGGAGGAAGCAAAAGATGCACACAGATCTGCAACTTTGTTTGCAGCTACAGTACAGAAAACTGCGCAGCAAAAGTAAGCCTGGTGTGCAGGTCACTTTTTAACTTTCAAAATCGGAAAACCAGAAATTTTCAAAACTACTGCTAGTTTCTATTGTTATTTGGACACTTTATTGGTTTTAATTGTTTTCTATGGTTCCTGTATTGACGTCTTTGGTTTGGCTGTATTGACTGAACAATAGAAAACAATTGAAACCAATAAAATTTTTCTATTGATACCAATAGAAAACAACGTTCCAAATAACAATAGAAATCTCTATTGTTTTTTTTTTACCAGGGCTAGGAAGCAAAAGATGCACACAGATCTGCAACTTTGTTTGCAGCTACAGTACAGAAAACTGCGCAGCAAAAGTAAGCCTGGTGTGCAGGTCACTTTTTAACTTTCAAAATCGGAAAACCAGAAATTTTCAAAACTTGTGCTACCCACACCACCGCCTAGCTAATGCAAAAATGCGGGTACTAGAAGTTCCACATGCAACATTAACCATTATATAAAGTTGATGAGGATTTATGACCCCTTTCAACACAAAATTCCTGTTCATATGAAATATTCCGGAACCCTCGGGTGTCGTACCTCCGGCGTTTGCCGCATGGCGGCGTTGTGACGGCGGCCGCGGCGTTTGTTACCTTCACGGGTAGCCTCCCCGCAGGCGAGTGCAGGTGCACCGGCGACATGGTGTCGCCCCTTTTCACCAGCAGGCATCATCATCATCATCGCTGGGTGAGCTGCTCCTAAACGTGTTTGTCACGCGTTATCGCTGCCCTATCAAAGGCCGCACAAGTTAGGCAAAGCAAGTCCGATATTACGAAACCAGAGGCGCCACAAAACATTCCATAGTTATCGATAAGGGGGCGACAATGAAATTTCGACATGGAATAGAGGAGGAATGCTATATGAGGGGTCGGTGCTTTGCAGGTTTTCGACCCTTGGAATATGCAAATATAAGTAAAAAATATAAGTAATACTGGAACTGCGAACAAGCAGTGTTGGGCAGTAAATGAGTACATTGAAGAAGGAGTCATGCAATTTCAACTAAATTTCTTCGACAACAAAAAATTCCACTAAAGTTTTTTGCAACAAAAATTTTACCTTAAATTTGGTTCAACTAATGGTTTACACCTAAATTTTTATAAATTTATATTTACAACTAAAAAATGTTAACTAACCTAACCTAACCTAACTTGCCTGATTGATGTTTAGTTTAATAAACCTATAGTTGAAAATCTGTTTAGTTGAACATTTCATAGTTGTAAATCCTTAAGTTGTACCAATTTTAGTTGAGTAAATTTAGTTGAAGCTGCCTGCTACCCATTGAAGAATTCTGAGTAACGAGTAAAAAGAGTACTAAATACAAAGAGTAATTGAATGTTGAGTACAATGAGTAATTGAATACAAAAGGTATGAGTACAAAAGTAATTGCATGCAGCTACACTCAAAACGTATGAGTACAATGCATTCGTTACAAAAATGTACTCATAATGGGTGATTACAGATTCAGGTAAATTTCTTTTTAGTTGTAAAACATTAGTTGAACCAAATTTAGGTAAAATTTTTTTAGTTGTAAAACTTTAGTGGAATTTTTTTTCGTTGAAGAAATTTAGTTGAAATTGCATTGGATGTACTGTTCTTAATTCCCTTTTAATTATTAAGATTTTGCTAATGTCTAAGAGGGTTTAATTTGTGTACTCATATTCATTATGATTTTATAAAATTTTATTGTTTCTGTTTGTAATAAAACCTATGGTTTTTAAAATAAAGTTCCCTAAGCAATACTTTTGCTATCCGCCATACTTGTAATCAGTACTCGTATCCGTGAGTACAATTTCCCCAAGTCTAATTATACGATACAATTCATATCTGAAGTATGATTCCACAATTACTCGTAATCAGTACTTCTGCTCATGAGTACATATTGCCCAAGTCTGATTACTCATTTCATATGACTAATGATTACATGTACTCTGCATACTTATACAATAAATATAATTTCACTGCAATCGTAACTAGTACTCCTACTCATGAGTACAATTTGCCAAAATCTGGTCGACGGTCTACATTTAGAACAGTGTTGTTTGTCCTTTAGTTTTCTTCTATTATTTTAACCATCATCATATGATAATCAATTTTTTCAGTGTCAATTTTTTATACAAATTATACAATACGTCGATATCTGAAGTAAGTAGTATACTGCGACCGAAATAATTAGAGGGAAATTTCGCAAATATATCTAATTAACATTGAATGATTAAATTCTTAAATATATAATTTTCTATATACATAATTCAATTCGCAGAACTGCAAAGCCTGAAGCCCAAAGAATTTCGCTGAAATCTGATACAATCTCAAGTTTCACGAAAACCCACCTCAAATGATGAACTTAAGTGACCGTGATGATGTCAAAGGATTTCCAAAAATCAAATAATTGGCGACAAAAACAAAAATGCAGGACATACTCGTAATTTGGTCTACATTTAGCTTTATAAACAGACATAAAATAAACTGAGTTTGTACTTAAAAGTAATGGATAACTAACCCTTCCTCATCCACTCCTTTTCTATACATATACAGGTGTTGTTTTTTATTTAAAAGTCTCAAATAATTAGGCCTACATTCTACCATTATCCAAAGTTTCATCTTGAATAAACAATTAAAACATGCGAACGTGATTCCAGGTGTTTCGAGTAAGTAAATTTAGAATATACAATACGCTAAGTAATTGTTGCATAGTCTATGTTATTTAATCAAAACGTTGGCCTACATTACAAAAAAATGCCGCGCTCTTTTTTTTTTGTGTATGTTCTTTTGCTAAAAAAATTCAATTTCTTCAAAGAGAGATAAAACAATACACCAGAAAAGCGGAATAGTTTCGAAACTATCGTGACTCATTTCCAGTGGAATAATACAACATAAAATAGCATAAAAAAAGCAAAAAACGTGGCTATTTGGTTATTGTTCTAATGCCTATAGTACACACTGCATGTTTCATGAAACTGAAACATGGTTTCCCAAACATGTTTGTGATATGTGGATGCCCACCAAAGTTTTGCAACCATGATTCATGAAACTTTTGGCCAAAAAAAAAAGTTTCATGAAACATTGCGGGCGGTGAAGATCAAAGGAAATCGATGCAACATTGTTTCATGGTTATGGCGCTTCTACCAAGGCGTTAATACTTCTCGTTTGTAGTATATATATAGTTAACACAAAAAACGATGTTCGCCTCGTGGAAAGCTGACAAGTTATTAATAAGCAAGTTTTTATTTTTAAAATAAAATATATGTGAATTTACTTTTAAAATTTATATTATCATCTAGATATAAATTAATTTAACGAATGGTGACTATTTTAGCACATAGGCACGTTAACTATAGTACCTTGACTATAGTAAACAGTTTATTGCTTTTTTATGTGGACAGATACATTTGGACAAACATCAATACAGAAATATGTTAATTAAACAAAGTTTCAACAACATAGTTTGCCAAAACTTTATTTCAGTTTCATGAAACATGCAGTGTGTACTAAGCATTTGGTAAAAACAAAAACAAATTACTGTAAAAGTACGATTTTTCTGTTTTAAAAATGCAATTAGTCCACTTCTGGATCCAGATTCTGGACCCTATCCCTTAGGGATATTCCCTCTATATAACTTATAGTTCATTATCTGAATTATGTAGATTCCAATACATTTCAAATTCCAAGCTGTTGAAATCCGGTATGAGTCAACCAAATTCTAGTTCCTTAAGTCAGTCACTAAAATCATGCCAAGACAGCTGACGAGAGAGAATTAGTCACTAATAACTGACATAGAATTAGAAGGACTTAAGTACAAAAAGCTACTTTTTCAAATGCATTCAAGCATATACAAGCTAGGTTTCCAAAACCATTCTTAAGAATTCCTGGCCATCTTCCAAGTATAAAAGGTTTTTCGAGAATAAGTTACACATGGTAAATCACGGAAGTCACGGAATAAATTTCAGCTACAAGTTGATTTATTCAACTGCACGTTGCGCATGCGCACATAAATCTATCCAAGTCGGGTATCAGCCATATACAGTGGTACCTCTCTTACCGGACACTCCCGAATAACTGACACCTCTAAATAATGGACATTTTTGGGAGTCCCAGTCTTTTTATATAGGACAATCTATGTTATTCCCTCTAAATAGCGGACACTCTAAATAACGGACAGATATTTTTCATAAATTCATAAATGTTTTCATAAATTCTATCCAAATCAGTTGCAATTTCAGTTGAACACAGTTGGAATTTAACAAATGCTACATTTCGGCTGCATGTTTTACACTATTTTCCAACTGTTTCGAATTATACATATACAGGGTGGCATTAAAAAAGGGGATTCTTTTTCATAAATTAGTAACTTTTTTGTTTTTTAATCCAAGTAAATCCAATTTTGCACATAAATATATTAAACAAATGTGCCAACAAAACAGCTATTTCAATTTGTACTCAAAGTACTGCGGATGGAGGACACGTTGAGTACAAATTGAAATAGCTGTTTTGCTGGTACGTTTGTTGCCTATAAATGTGCAAAATTGGATTTACTTTGATTAAAAGCCAAAAAAGTTATGAATATATGAAAAACGTTTCCCTTTTTTTGTGGCCACCCTGTATATACATATATCCAACTGTTTTGAATCGTACATTTCCAATGTTTTCCAAACTTTTTCCATGACAACACAGAAATTAAGATGCAGTACTGTTATATCTTTCTCGATTTCTGTTATCAACTTGTTTTATAGGAAACGTGTTTTTGTTTGTTAAAATTTGACTAATATAAAAAAGCAAGGTATATGTACTTAAACATTGAATGAGGAACATGTATTTGTAGCATTGTAAACCTAGGACATTCTACCAATTTTTTTTATAAAAAGGTTGCCCTCCCCAATAGGGGACACCTCCGAATAACGGACAAAACTTGTGGTCCCGTGACTGTCCGCTTTATGGAGGTACCACTGTATATACGTATATGATGAAATCTATTCCGTGACTACAGCTACTGTTTTGAAAATTTGAAACGTGAGTACCGTAAATGTTTTCGTTCGCTGAAAATATCATATTGCTTTAATAATAGAAGTAAATGCAAAATATTAATTCAAAGTCCATTTAATTCATTATTCAAGTAAGTTACCAGGCCGGTTTCACCCATGAATTGTAATACTAATTAACGCCAATTATGGTCATTAAATCAGCACGAAACTAAGTTTATTGACCAGCTATATAAAAATGTGGAATTGTGTTTTTAAATTTTTTTCTAGAATGTGTTCAAAATAACACCAAATCATAAAATGTATACATGTTTTTTTTAGGATTGCTGTTGGAGTCCTGACAACTTTTAACACTTCTAAGTGTTCTGAAATGCCAGATGGAATCTGTTACTTTGCTTGCCACACATAATATACGTTTCAACAAACTTATGGCACTTTTTGTGTCCATCTTTTGTGTAGATCGTCTACAAATCGCGGGTTAATTATGCCTTGGTAGGAGCGCCATAACCTGAACAACTTTGCTCTCGGTTTTCTTTTTGGCTTCTTTTGGTAGATACACCTCGGCAACATTTAACATGTTTCTGACTTCATGCATTGTTTAAAGTTCAGCCCAGACCATAGAAAACAAAAAAAGCAAAAGCAGTGTTTCTGAAAACATAATAGTCGACAAAATATTTTCAGAAACAGGCTTTCAAGTTTTCATTTTTTCAGAAACATGATTTCAAGTTGTCATGTTTTCAGAGTCATGGTGTCCAAACTATACAAAAAACATGAAAGCGCTCAAACTGGAAATTGGTAAGCAAACTTTTCATGGAAACATGTTATAAATACACTGCTTTTGCTCCGTGTTTTTGAAAATATAATAGTCGAAACATATTTTTAGAAACATGCTTTCAAGTTTTCATTTTTTCAGAAACATGATTTTATGTTGTCATGTTTTCACAATCATGGTGTCCAAACTACAAAAAACATAAAAGCGTTCAAACTGGAAATTGGTAATCAAACTTTTCATGGAAACATGTTATAAAATACACTGCTTTTGCTCCGTCTTTTTGAAAATATAATAGTCAAAACATATTTTTAGAAACAAGCTTTTAAATTTTCATTTTTTCAGAAACATGCTTTCATGTTTTCAAAAGCATGGTGTTCAAACTGGAAATTGGTAGGCAAACTTTTCATGGAAACATGTTTTAAAAACACTGCTTTTACTCCCATGTTTTTGTCATGCAGTTTGGACTGGGCTTAAAGTTCGTATTTTATGTTTATATCTGTGTTTCCAGTTTCATGTTGTTTGTTCCCTTTTGTGGATACCCGGTTTAATATAGTATAAGTGTACCAAACCAATGTGTCCAAAATTCCTTTAAGGCCAGATGTACAAAACTATATGTATACATCACCACCTATACAATTACAAAAGAATTTCTGTCATATACAACATAAAACTACAATATGTTCTTATTATTTGTATACTGAACATTTGGTTGATATATCCATTGACGTTAATCTGTCTATGGCATATGGGGTAAGGGCCAGGGTGGTCCAATTTACAGTTTGGAATGTCGACGCACGCCATATGGCTTTCAAAATTCCAATTTCATGTGGAATCTCTACAGTGCCAACTGTCGTTCCATATTTTAATGGCCGTCCAATTTTGGTGAATAAAGTAAACGTTTTAGCATCATCAAAAAACTTGACCTGATGATAACAAAAAAATCCCAAGGCCGTGCAACAGATTTTTGAAAAAAAAATCTAAACTAATAGCTCGTTTCCAATGTCACCCACCTTTTCTGTTCAGGTGTTTCGGGTTCCATAATGGCCGTTGGGAACAATTTGTTGCACATTAATACGGACACAAGAGTGCCCAGAGCGAACATATCCTAATTGCCAAAGAATTAATCGTGAGAATAATGAGGAGGATAGAAAGTGGAGACCCAGGTGGAGTGAATCACGTGCGGACACCATTAAAATATAATAAAAAAAAGGAGGTAGGCAAGGCCTTTGATTATACCAAATGGCATCTCAAGAAATGTCAGACTTTTTCCACAGAGGAACCCGGAGCCTGGACAGGTGCGTGCCGTGTCAGGTACGTGTACTTAAGCCCAGGTATCAGGTGTGTGTATTCCGGGTGGGGGATTCACCTTCTCGTCCTTATACCCGAGGGGGCAGTTTTCAAGGTGTATATCTTCCCTCCCCCCTTTAAAAGGCCTAATCGCATTATCAGTGGTCGCCACTCAGTCTGGATCACACCTGCAACACGCCGGAACAAGTGGTGGGACGGACAACCTTCTTATTAACCATCGGTAAACACCACAAGAAGGTATTGAACGGGTGCCAAAAAAAAAAAAAAAAAAAAATTGGCCAATGACGCCACGGCTCTTGTATCACGCATAATGTTCTGAACATTATAACCCTTTCAACCCTTGGTATTAAGAATTTGCATCGAAAATTCTGTAACCAAACACAACAAATCCATGTTCTTGAATATTAAAGGTGGAGCCAGCCATCGAATTGACTTATACGAGTCATTACTGGCAAATTTACAAGTCAATTAAAATGAATTGTCGAAATACAACATCTTTCTGACTAGCTAGAATTGTTACTTGGAACGTTGTTTTCCATTGGTATCAATATAAAATTTCTATAAGTTTTATTGGTTTCAATTGTTTTCTATGGTTTTCTATTGTTCAGTTAATACAGCTAAACCATAAAGTCAATAAAAGCCAATAAAGTGTCCAAATAACAATAGAAACCAATATAAATCTCTATATTGGTTTCTATTGTTTTTTTCACCAGGGAGTGCATGCATGTATGATTACAGGCAATTTTGGCAGTTTTACTGGCATTGTAAAATTACTGGTAAACTTGAAATGACGATATGACCGAAATTGTTATACTTTCTGACAAAAAGTCATTACTGGTAAATTTACAAGTCAACATGAATTGTCAAAATGCATGCAACATCTTTCTGACTAGCTATAGCCCCTAGTGAAAAAAGCAATAGAGATTTCTATTGTTTTCTATTGTTATTTGAAACGTTGTTTTCTATTGGTATCAATAGAAAATTTCTATTGG
>JAQGBW010005947.1:0-11253 GCA_034698625.1 Julus scanicus
TCTTAAATTAAGATGCTGGTTACCACTTTAATACATTTAAAACGTCTAAATTTAAGACTCTGATTTTACAGTGTACATTGCCCTTACACGAATTTTGTAGGAAAACAACATTGTTTTCAAGTTAGATATGGGTTAACGGTACCATTCTTTTAAAATGGAAAGCGATTATCACATCGGAATGAAGTTGTTAATTTGATTGGCATATAACTGCAATATTTTGGCGTTTTGTGGTGTTGTTCAAGTGGTCCAACTGGTTCATTTTTTGATGAGAATATGATAAAATGCAATATCGAACATCCCAAAATTGATATTTCAAGTTGGTTTATGGCGCACCAATAAAACTGATTGTCGTAGAGAAAATGTTTTACGACTAATTTAAATGCTGTTTTAAATGCAATTATGATAGTTAATAGGGGTTCTGTAATAATACATTTTGAAATTTATAGACTTGACATGTATATACGTTGCACGTTCTCGCGTGTTCACAAACAGATTTGGTAAGTAGGCGTTTGACGAATCTACCTTAATTCATTCACCTTCAAACAACCGATTTTTTTACGATATCGTGATTCAGTCGCCGATGTTGTTTATCGCTCATAGCACGTACTTATGTTTTTATGAAAAATTCAGAAGCGTATCAACGAGAGAAAAAAAAAACCGCACTCTGCATACACGACAGCCACTTTTTTAATATATTTGAACATCAATAATTCATTGAAGGGACTGGGAAAGCGATGTTAATATCCATTATACAGGAGTGTTTACTTATTTACGACGAAATTTGCATAAAAAAACAGAATTGCATCGAGTGAAGAAACGTTTAAGGAACCATTGTGCATAGTGGCTAATGTTTCAGAATGTCAATGCGAATTGTTGACGGTCAGTGTTGTGGAATTATTGAAATGTCTTCAAATAAAATGTTGCCGGCTGATTTATGTGTCTATTTGCACACACAGGTCTTCTTCACACTGTATCGTGACAAAGCAGACATTATTAGGTTTCACAAGACTAAATGAGAAATCTTGAATGGACTGCATGAAACATACTTATTTCTTTGATAATAATACAAAGGTTTTTTCTCAAATGTACAATAAGATAAATTATTTCTTAGCTACAGCTACACTATTCTTAAATGTAGTAAATTGCAATTCTCAGAAAGATAACTGTAGATGTATTGATAGTTTTTGCCATTTATTTTAGATTTAAAAATAAAGTATATAAATAATCTCTAAAGCGGTATACTGTAAATTTCCAAAAAAATTCACAGTAATACTTTAGTTTTCTTGGAATTAATTAGTTTGTAATTTAAATTAAAAATGCAGTGTTTCTATTAAATGAATGAAACCAGAGGTTCTTGAAGCAAAGTTATTTGATGAGTAATGAAAAACATGACTGTTACTGTCATATTGTCAGTATAAAACAGTTTAATCTCTATTAAATATGCTAAACTTCAATTATGCGAGTAAATAACTACAGTTAATACATGTAACTTCGCTCAATGAAACATGAAATACGTAATATATCAATTACAAATTTACTAATAACTTGAATACATAACATAACTGGAAATATCACTATTTTTTATATGAAGTTTGAAATTTCCGGAAAAGTACGGTTAGTTATTGTTTCTGAGGTCAAATTGCAATGTTTATTACCGATTGCTTTGTCATTTAAGGCCACAGTATTGCTGAAGTTGCATTTCGTGCACAATAGGTTATTGAATAAATCATTTATCAATATGAATGCTGTTTAGAGCTGCACTTAAGGGGCGGCAATATGAGTTTTTTTTTATAATAAAACCCTGTATGTATGCCACGGATCTAACTAAAACTATTTACCCAAATGGTTTCCAAAACGTACATGTACAACTGGGTTTTTAATTAAAATTCGTACGGTTGTAAACTATGTGTGCACTACCTCAGTTGCAAGGTTATAGGAGAGACAAATGCAGAATGCATCGCTTTTTTGGGACTGAAAATTGAAAATCCTTGTCAAGAAACCTTGAAAACACCCTTGTGGCATCCGTCATCGTCATGGACACTCCAAAAATGATAACTGTTGTGGGTCAGAGGGCTTTGTGAGGACAGTATAGAGATTTTTGTCTACATGCCATCAGGAGGCGGATAGTAAATGCTTTTATTTTTTAAGGACGGTTTAGTTTCATAATCAAGACTGATTTTGTTGAAGTTTGGTTTACTTCTGGGACATCGAAGAACTCATGGACATCGTGTCCATGAAGCAGATGTCCAATCTACGCAAGTTTGTAACTTTACTATTCACTAGGGCACAGTTCTCCAAGTTCCCCAATTCCAAAATATTTTTGTGACAGATTTTTTTGATTAACTGAAATTTCCTGAACTCGAAGGGAAATTCTAATCATAAAACTAGTGTTTAACACCCTTTTTTAAGCCTGATATTCTCTACTTTCCCGAGGCTTTCAATTAAAAGTACATTTAGGATTGGGGACAAAATTCTTCTGGTGTCCTTCCCCACTTTCACTGACCTTTGAAGCACAATTAACAATTAAGCAAAAAACTGAAAAAATACCATTAGTGGACTCTCTCTCCCCCCCCCCCTTCCTCCCCCCTTCGTGAAGACGTCTTTTTTTAATGGCTCCTTTCAAGGAAATGGACAATGGAACATGGAGATGCAAATAAGTATTTACTCGTGAAATATTGTAAAACAATTGATGAAAGCTTATTGTTTGCTCTCCTCGCATACCGTAGCTACTTAGCTGGCTATCTCAATGTGGTTACTAGGCTACGAATTGAATCCAGTATCGAAGGATGGCCATTTGTGAACCCTTTGGTTTCACAATGCCGCCACCATGGAGATGCAAAGTGTGTCTCCACCGCGGCCATTAGTGACGCTACTTAAACATTCCTGTTTGCTTTCGTTTTACGGTGCGTTACCTGTTTAAGTGACATCTCACTCGTTGCCAATGCAAATTTCCTCTCCCTCCTTCATGTGGGTCACGTGCTCAAATTGACGAACCCTTTGAACCCCAGCCTCAATTTCGATTCGTGCCAATAAGGGTTTTGTCTTTTGTAAGCACTTTTTTGTCCATACAACTTAGTAAGTACACGCGTTCCTCATTCAACAATGCTTAGTTTTTTGGTGAAAAATGAGAGTGGGACACACTTGAGCTGTCCAACAATGGACGCTGCCATAACTCTCTCTCTCTCCACAGTAATTTGCAATTATTATTACTGCATTATTATTTATTAGAATCGTTTAATATTTCCTCACAGCTTCCTCCTTTCGTCATAACTTTCATTATGCATTAAATGAGTTTCTGCCAGTTAATGTCCCAGTCCTTGGCATCAATCCAGGCTTGCATGCCTTTCTGATGAGGATATATTAGGGGTTTTTAAGGGGACGTCGTAAATCCAGCGGACATTACACTCCAACGCTCCCCCTTCGTCGCTTTAATGAATTAATAAAACTTAATCTAATAGTTTTATTAGCACGCATTAAATAATAAAAAACATTGCAATTAGAATTGTTGAAGATCTAAAGCAGGATAAGGTGGTGTCATTGGCGAGGGATGGCTGTTTTTTTTACCCCTTGAATCCTAAATTTTTAATTCTACCATACGTTAGGCCATCTATTATTCATGTCTATACAGTAAGATGAGAAACAAAACACAGATGACATTGATTTTGAACGTGGTGTCTATCCTTTATTTGAACAAAATCTAATATGGAGATGTGGACAAATTTGTATAGGAAACAATGGACGATTTTACATTTGCTACATCTTATAGAAGTTCATTGTTGTCATAAAAAAAAGTTACGGTTTAATGATTAATTGAACAATTTCTGACTTCTCAACAATGTTAGATGTCAACTTGCCAACCTCCATATGGCATAAATGGCGTCATTCAAGAATACAGTCCGGTGGGGAAGGCTACGATGTTTCTGAAAATTGTCCAAACTAATCTAAAACGTATTTAATCCGATATTAAAAGCTGGCAGAAAATGGCATTGCCACCTGGTTACAACACCCCCCTCCCATCCGATTTATCTGGCTAGACAGCGACGAAAGACGAGGTGTTTCAATACTAATGGCCTCGCCAATTTCATCCAAGTTTGTTTTTCTGAAGCCACAATTGAATGAACGAAAGCTGGGATTAAACCATTGTCATCGGGGAATAATACGACCAATTTAGCATTGAGAGGACTTAGTGCTGGGTTAGTAATGCCATTGCCAGAAGCGAAAGCCATGAAACATGAAAACCAAGATGTACTATCATGGTTATCAAAAACGCCCAAGAGTTGGGCTAAAATGGTATAATTCAACCATTGCGAACCAAATGACAACCTTTAGATATTGAACACCTGTTGAACACGTTTTAAGATTACTTAATAATCTGAGATTTTGGCTTAGTCCTCATTGGCAAGATTAAATACTTGTTTTGTCCTAATACACGTTTTAATGTTTTCTGAATGGTTAAGTTTTGGGCTGGGAGCCTGTGGTGCTAGTAAATGAACCTGTATAGATATTGAACACTTGTTGAACACCATAATAGTAACATGAAAGAGCTCGAGAATATCTTCACTCTTCAGCCCATAATTTTATTAACCGGTACAATTCGTCTAGGTCAGCGGTCGGGGAACTTTTTTAACCATTACCCCAAAATATTTTTGCGTAAGTCGATATTACCCCCTCCCCCCTATTCTAAAAATAAAACAATCAATGTAAATTTTAAATTAACATTTTTTATTGAATTAATTTACATTTATTCCCTATTACCCAAAAAAAATTCATTTTTACCCCATTTGGGGTAATTTACCCCGGTTACCCGACCGCTGGTCTAGGTGCTCATCAGTTAGTTGCTGGCAGAAACCAGTATCTTCATGTATCTCCACATGTTAAGATGGTGGTGGCCAGCCAGTCGTCTCTGGAATGCCATTGCTGAATAATGTGTAACACTGATTTTTGCCCAACTCTTGGTTTATGTCAACACAGACTTAACAGCAAACACTTATTATAAACCATGGTTAATACTGGAAATCACTGGCTGAAACCTGTTTGCATCCGCCATCGATGATAATGCCAATCTGAGTTTGGTGCATACCACCATGTTTTATTGACCACGACGGCAGCTGCTGGTTTATGGTTCAGTGTATCAATATGCTACGAGCGTTTATTTATTTATTTTACGTCTTTAAAAAATCCTGTTTCGTCCCATGGCGCTTATCTACAGGCACGCACAATCACTTTTTATACTTACACTTCTCAATTTTGAAAATGTAAAGCTTGACTAATGAAAACAGCACAGAGAGGCCTGGGAAAAACAGCAGATGTCGAATTTTAATCCACTTTGGCAAACTTAAAATATATAGATTTCCAAACAGCCTGTTCCGTGTCATATGAGATTTCTCATGGGCAGTTTTTTTTTAAAAAACAACTCCCCCTTTCTCCTTCCCACAAAAAAATAAATAAATATACAATAAACAAAAAATACTTTCGGACAAACTAAGGTTTGTGTACCGTGGCAAGGCGGCACCAGGTTCGGTAAGTGGGGGGAATTTTCGTGGAAAGTGCATGGTTATCTTCTATATTCAACCACCACCCCCAGGAAAAAAAACTATCATCCATGTGACGAGGGAACATGAAGACAGGCAAAGTTTATTGAACTGCGAAACGTATATAAAAGAACGAATTTATCAGAGGTAATCTAATGAGCTGACAAGGCAGGTAAACTGGAGTGGGGAAGCTGTCGTCACTCGGTTAGCATTGTTTTTTAAATGGCGGTTATTTGTTTTGTCTTTTTTTTATGTGGTGAATGTAATACCTGAGCGTTAAGAAGGCTATCTGGCGCTGTATGCCCATTTGCACGTACGCAACTGTGGTAATTTTTCTTGCGATAACCAGCTGGTTGGAATTTCGGTCCATTGCGTTGTTAACGATTAGCAACTCGGAGTGAAATGAACAGAGAGGGGGATTAATTTACACCACTCCATTCACCCCGTTTAACCGCTGCATTTTCAAGCTTTCGACTCATCAGATCAAAATGTTGCAAAACGCTGAGTTTTAAGGCTTTGTGTAGAAGCATTTTCTCCAATAAACATAATTTTATCGATTTAGACATGAAGCATATACTTGAGTCGTAGAAATGCACACAAATATTTGCTTGAATTTAAGAAAAGCACAAAAGCGTTTGCTTGAGTCGTAGGATTACACAAAAGCATTTGCTTGAGTCGTAGAATTGAGTAAAAATATTTGCTTGAGTCGCAAAACTGCACAAAACATTTGCTTGAGTCGAAGTTTTGCACAAAAGTATTTGCTCGAGTCGAAAAAATACACAATAGCATTTGCTTGAGTCGAGGATTGCACAAAAGCATTTGTTTGAGTCGGGGATTACACAAAAGCATTTGCTTGAGTCGAAAAAATACACAATAGCATTTGCTTGAGTCGAAGGATTGTACAAAAGTATTTGCTCAGTCAAAGAATAATGCATCAGCATTAAAAATCATTTGTTCTGAGATATACTGTACAGTGTATCTAAAAAGTTTTGTCTGACAATAATTCTATTATTTAAGAATTGCTGGCAATTTTATTTATATTGAAGAATTTTCATTTAATTATAGTTTTGCAACTAAATGCATTTCGAAACGTTTTCTCCTATTGTTATGTAAGATGCATCTGGAATTCTGTAAGTTATTTTCGTGTCCCATAGATGGCGTTTATTTTTATAGTTGACAGGTCATGTACCTAATGACATCAATGATACCACACGTAGCAACTGGTAGATTGTGACTTCTTCATGTAGGCGTTTTCTTAAACTGGTGTATTCTGAAGCATATGGCCAGACGACTATCTTGTTTGCATATTTGGCCACTGCATGGAGTTGTCATATGAACATATTTAATGCGTTCTTGTATTTTTCTCAAACTGTCACTCTCTCCGCCACTAACCGGTTTTAGTTATTTGTATAAAAATCTGTCACATGCGTAAAATCTCTGAATTAAAATGTAATAAAATCTATTTAATGACTTTTTGATGTGTCTACACTAATTCAAAAAGAAGAATAAGGGTGTTTATTTATAAATATTCTCTTGGCGGAGGTATACATCATTATTGAAATTACATACGTGTATGTTTAAGATACACAGTACTGATTTCTGTACTCTAGACTGTAGTACTCAATAACATATTTAATTAATTTTAGATAAAACTAGTGCTTAAGTTCATCCATATGTCATACTGAAATATGTAAACTTCACTACATAACGAATTTTACTGCAAATCCGTTAATTATTCTACTGTAACCTATATAATATAGACATTGAAATATGTATATCAGTATTTTCACTAGTTCCTGACTTACACACGTATCACCAAACACGAATGAAAGTAATTTTGTGTTGTAACCGGTTTCGATTGTGAATGGCATGTTGTTGATGACAACAAACAACACTGAAGTTTTCACTCTTTTAATGAAAAAAAAAAATACTGAAAAACTTGAAACCTGGCAACGACATTGTAAACGTTTAAAATTTGGATAGAAAATTGGCTTGAAGTTTCAAGGACTTGTACCGAAGCGCCATCATTGACGTCATCCTGAGCTGACAATTAACGCGTTGGCAACCTGTTGGAAAAATTAATAAGTGGGCGTGGCGAAACTTGTATCTTAATTGTGGCAGAAAAGTCGTGCTAATTAAACTTATTAATCTGTCCCGAACCCAAATTATACACGTGCGTGCGTGTAATAAGTTATCCTCAAACATAGTCGTTTTTCATTGAAGTACATGTAGTATATAAGAGATGTTTTGGTCGTTCTTATTCCTAGTAATTTGATAGGAATTAAGAAGGGGGTCAAAAGCCGAGCTACAAACTAGGGATTGTTCGGCATTGAAGCTGCCAAAAAATTCACGATGAAATCGTATATCCTGACAGATAAATTAACGTCATAATAGAACGTGTAATCGCCGTATAATAGGCCAACTGTGCATTTTTTCTATATATATAAAATGAAATAAGCTGAATAGCAGCAGTCATAAAAGGGGGATTGTTGTGTGCCTCGTCATCCTTCTGATTTAACCCCATGCCAAAAATGACCACAGCTGGTTGGGTTTTAATTCAGTCGAGATGTTTATCATCATTTTTGAATGTGCATATGCTGGCCATCTAGATTTTGTTGTTGTTGTTCTCCCTGTGCATATGCATTATCAATACTTGGCCATTGGTAATGGTATAATGATGTCAGTTTATTAAAGTTCTGGCATGTTGTCATCGTCTGGTACCCTGTAATTTCATCGATCTTGTCATCGAGTTTTAATTGATGTCATCTCTAGAATGTTGTAACATAATATCCGTGTTCAAAAATGTTTCCACGCACCAGTGAACTGTTTCATTTGTGAACACCCAGGGGGTTTTTCGGTCTAACCCTTTCTGGATCTTGGTTCCTCAATCCCCCTTTGTGTGCCCTTTCTTTCATTAAATTGATACAGGCAAGTCATTGTCCTATCGACTATATGTATATTTTTTTCAACTTCTTCAAAATTGTTTGTTGCCATGTGAGATTAACTCGAAAATTTGAATTTTGTCCACAGATGAACTAATGCGAAAGGCATACGTATATAAAATAAAACACAAATGTGTGTGCTTAAACTTTCAAAAACCTTTTCTGTCGTCACTCAAAGTAAAGTAACTTTTCAGCAAGTTTTAAGCATCAAGCCCTGGCGGATCAAACCGGCAATTTATCTTTACTCAATCAATCACCAACGTGCACATGAATGTGATTTGCAGTATTGACTCAAGAGGGCGTTGCACGATGTTTTAATTGTTTATCTGCAATGCTTTACTCTTTCTTGATGTATTTATCCAACAGGACAATCCATAAAAGGACACTTTTATGATGTGTCAAACGCCATAAAAGGCAAACCTGAGGGTTATCTCTAATTGAAGCTTTTTCTGGAAAACCTTCAGCGCCCTCTGTGGCAATTTTCAACAGAATCGATATATATTTTGGCGTATAGGAAAATACAGTTTAAACCATCTAGTGATACTACATGAAAATGTTTTAAAACCAACCTAACTTGGGAATATTTTAAAATGCAGTATTTCCTACTGGGCGGCTTGCAGCGCCATCTGTCGGTATATTTTGTGAACAGTGATTAGAAAATTGCTTGTTTTAATCATCATTTTTATACAACAATCTGAGAAGGTTTTAATCTGAATTGCCACACCCTGTGCTGGGAATTTTCGCCTGATAACATAGCAATATACCGTTAAAATATAATAAAATCAAGCTTTTGTCCTAAAATTGTGGCAGAAAGCCTGTTGGTTAAAAAACGCGACCTTCAGCGCACTCTATGAACAAATGTGGCAAAAGCGAAATTATAGTCATTATCACCCGTTATTAGTGGTTTTATTGACGAGTTGATCAATGAGTGAATCATATCTGCTAGTAAAAAAAGCTACTCAGGAAATTATTTTGTTTATTGAAAAAAGGGGCTCGTATATGTATAATTACACGTTTGTGTTCTGCATTGCGGCCATTGCAAGGTAGACTTGATTTTAATTTTCCTTGAAAAGCAGCAATTTTATTAAGCGTATGCACTCCTAAAGTATCCGTTGGAGAAGGTTACAGGCATGCAGATAGGGGGAATTGTGCCTGTCTGTCCTTCTTGTTTTTCGGCAATTGCCATGACAGAGCATTACCCAAAAGAAACAAGAATTGCATTTGCATACGAAATGAGTATGAATAAAATTCCGAATTTAATGGCACTGCGATGCATACTTGACAGACAAAAGAGGGTAAGGCGGGAGGGAAATATGAATTTTGTAAGGGAAGAGGGTTACAGGGATGGTTTACTTACATCGCATTGGTCTGGAAAATAATTGTATATCCGGGACCTCCAGCCAAGAAAGCAACAAAGTGTGTCAAGAAAAAAAATGGCAATGAACTTTAATAAACACGTACGTATATATGCATATATATGTAAGTCCGAATCTTATGCTTAGTAGCAGTGATAACCTTATTCCCCTTGAAATTGTCACGCAAACACCTCTTTCAAGATTAAAAAAAAATCTTTCCTTGGCACATGGGCCTGGCTGGTGTACATGCACGTTTACCAAATATTTAGTTTTTATATCCAGCGATACCGCCTTATCATTGTCATTTTTGCTTCTTCTTATCTATATATACGTCAACATTATAAGCAAATGGATTTTTATACTAAGCCTATACGTCAAACGTAATCAGCCAAGTAGGGTTGCGTGACCTCCGGTGCACAAATATGGCATTCGTTTTCGGTTTACGAGACTTATTAAAACCATATTAAACGTATTTTAATTCCTTTCATCTCCATAGATGGTGCTGCTGAACGTCCCGCCGTTGTTTTAGCGGTGGTTACCATAGTTACACATTAAATTTGCTAATAAAACTATGAGCTGCATGCCTCTAGACCAGTGTTTTTCAAATGGTGTGCCGCCAATTATCACCACGTGTGCCGTGGGAGATTGGAGGCTGGAGAACCGAAACATTGTTAAACTTCTTGTGGAAAAGTTATACAAGACCGTGTATGGACTTGTATAGTCATTATGGATGTTACAAGTATTTATCCACTGAATGGTCATATATGAATGTACCGAATTATCCTTTGAATGGCCATATATTGACTATTCTTAATGTCTAGTTTCCATATTTGGGCAATATAAGCCAGAAATGTTGGACATACTGTATATAGTGTATATATATACAATGTGAGTCATAAAAAAGTAGGACCCAACACTATTATATACGTGCCAAATTTCATTTAGATAGAATAATTTTTAACGAAGTTATGATTTTTTAAATTGGGTTCTACTTTTTTATGACTCACATTACGTATTTCAAGTTTCAAAGTATATGACCATACAAAGCTAATATGAACATTATGGTTAAACTTTGGCAATTATAGGTATTAGAAGTCTATAAAACCTGTACCGGCTCATTGAACATAGTGGACCTCCTTGCCAATGAAGAGAGGTGTCCATCTGAAAATGTTTGAAAGTCTGTTGAGATTCGTGCATCATGTCGTTCCAAGTTTAATATAAGTGTTGTAGGACAAGATCCAGGGTAAGATTTCATTTTAAAACGATAGGTGGCATAATATACATAAGTAAGGGAGAGTGGGGTGTAATGGGCCATTTTTTACCTTTTCATTTTTAAAACAATGTACACACCTTAAAACGCAACAATTTTTATTCACAAATTTACTTCATACTATTGGGAATACAGTACGCAGTGTTTAAAATATT
>JAQGBW010005948.1:0-11251 GCA_034698625.1 Julus scanicus
TTGGAAGGGAAATGGCGGCATTAGAAATGTATTGGAAGGGAAATGGCGGCATTAGAAATGTATTGGAAGGGAAATGGAGGTATTGGAGTGCATTGGAAGGAAAATAGCGGCATTAAAAATGCATTGGAAGTAAAATGGCGGCATTAGAAGTGCATTGGAAGGAGAATGGCGGCATTAGAAATGCATTGGAAGGAAAATGGCGGCTCTAAATAAACGCAATTTTTCAATAAATTCATCAGAAATTAGGATTTTTGTGTCGGATTAAGTTCGTAAACCGAGGTTCCACTGTACTTTACAATAGTATAAAAATATATAATTTTATAAATCGAAAAAAAATACATATTTTCATTCTATAAATATAAGCCTTAAATCCGCTTTATAGAATTAGCATATAATAGAACGTCATTGGTTTATTGAATGGTCCATTATGAGTTATTAATTAAGGGTTAAAATAAACGTCTTATTGTTTCCTATTGCACCATTGTAATATTTTATATTTAATTTTTGTATTTTCCTCATGTGTTCCTAAAACTGTTTAAGATCTTCTTAAATTAAGGTCATTTGTAAATGAATACGATGACAAAGCACATTTTATATATTGCAGAAATAGGAACAGAAATACATGTAGGCGCTTCTTTTCATCTTTTATTACTTTTTATGCTTTTAATTTGATTATGAGGTGGAAAAAACGTGTTAAATGAACGCATCTTTAATTGCTACTGTGGTCATTAAGAATAACGATGATGTCACTTTTTAATTATAATAATTTTAAAGTTTTTGTTCTTATAAAATTTATATCTTTTTATACATTTCAAGGGTATTTTATAATAATGATTTTTTATATTTCAACAATAGATATTTAGAATTAAACTACTATTTTAAAATATTTAATCAAAAGAGTAATTTAAATACTACATATGTTGGATGTCTTAAAAAACTTTTAAATTTTTTATATTTACAGACAATATATTTTTTATTTTTTAAAAATTTTGTTCTTTTGTATTTCTTCGAATATAACGAATTAAAATAACTTTAAATATATTGGAAATTTGGGAAAGATGGAAATAAATATAAAATACCTTAAAAATTAAAAAATTACATTTTGTATTTATTTCAGTTTTTCTGCATTTTTAAAAACTTAAAGGTTTTATATTTACAGACAATATATTTTTTATTTTCAAAAATTATTTTCTTTTGTATTTCTTTCAATTTAACGAATTAAAATAACCTTTTAAATATATTGGAAATTTGGGAAAAAATAAATTCATATAAAATACCTTAAAAATTAAAAAAAATTAGTAAATTTTAATTTATTTCAGTTTTTCAACATTTTTCAACTTTTTAATTTGTTTTATTTGAACAGTTTGAGAAATTTTAAAACTTATTTCTCGTATTTTCAGATAATATGTTTTTATATTTCTGAAAATATAACCAATTAAAATAACTTCTTAAATTTATAAGAAATATAGTAAAAATATAGTTTAAAAAATAATAATATTTCTGTTTATTTCTGTTAAACTTATTTCTTGTATTTTCAACAACAAGAAAAATATATATTTCATATTTCAATATTTATATTACGAATTAAAAGTAGCATTTATATAATAAATATTTAATTGTTAAGTGTTATATTATTCAAATTTTTTAACATGGTCCTTGAACAAGTCCTTGTCAAAACTCGTCTTCATATTTAAAAAAAGCAACAAAAAAAATATAAAAATACCAAACTATATATTTTTTGTATTTATATTTTTTTAAATATTTTTTCCATCCTCCATTTTGAATCGTGGCCTTGTTTATTTATCTTCTAGGAAACGAACCCGGAGGTTGTTTTAAATTAAAATTTTACTAAAACAGATGTTAAAAATATTTAAAAATCATAAGGAAAAAAACTCCGAGAATAAAAAATGTACAGAAATTACGTATTTTTTTAAAATATTAATTTTTATATTTTTGTATTTTTCTATATTTCAGCCTCTTCCTGCTTTACCAGTGGAATCACTAAAAGAGAAGACTCCTCCTCCAGTTCCAAAGAAACCTTCCAAAAAACTGCTTAAATTGGCCAGTCAAGATGACAGTAAATGCTGACCACATTTTAGGTTAGTTCCACTACAATGGACACCAGCTGCACTCAAGATCCACCAAGATTTACAAAGATTCAGCAAGATTTACTAAGAATAACCAAGATTTACAAAGAAATGCCAAGATTTACCAAGAATTACCAAGATTTATAAAGAATTACCAAGATTTACCAAGATTTACCAAGATTTTCAAAGAAATGCCAAGATTTAGCAAGAATTACCAAGAATTACCAAGATTTACAAAGAAATGCCAAGATTTAGCAAGAATTACCAAGATTTAACAAGATTCACCAAGATTTCCTCGCTATAGCATCGTAAGATTTCATACATTTCATTGTTTCTTTTGTTTTTGTTGCGTAATATGCTTTAATTGCATAATTTACCCAATTTTAGTGCATTTTTCATTCTATATATGGAATACTTTTAATTTTAGAATTGTTACACTATTTTAAAATAATTCTTTTAGATTACAATAAGATGTTGAATTGTAGAAATTCTTCATGATTTTCAACTTTAAAAAAAAATATATTAAGAACGATTTCCGGATTTGCAAATGACTGCCGTGCAGTTTTTTTACCCAACATTTCCGAATGAGTTTTTTTTTCACGATTAGTTTATCGTAAAAATTTTCCTTAAAATTTGTGTATAAATATACAGATGATGTTTAGAATAATCGACAATATAAATATCGATTTAAAAATGGTTGTAAAAGGTTATAATCTTAGATTTTAAAATCCGTGTTGTGTAAATTTTTAAACGTATAAATATGGTATTTTCAAAGTTATCAAGAAGGATATTTTGTTTTCGTTTTTAATCAATGTTTTTAGTGGGTTTCATCATGGCCAATTACTTAATCGACCATTAAATTTTGATTAGTTATTAAGACAAAAGACTTAATAAACAAAAGTTCCCATAAAATCAGTCTTATGAAATTATATTTGGCCCTTTAAAAATAAGCCACTAATATAATTTTTGGTGGGTTTCACCATCGCCAATTACTTAATCTGGCATTAAATTTTGATTAGTTTTTAATATACAAAATACCTTTAAAACAATACTTAAAAGTTCCCTTTAAATCAGTTTTGTAAGGTGACTTTTGGCCCTTTCGTTTAGCCCTTTGCCATTAAACTACAAATATGACTTATGGTGGGTTTCACCATCTACAATTACTTAATCGGGCATTAAATTTGTATTGCTTTCAAAGACACAAAATACCTTTAAAACAATACACAAAAATTCCCTTAAAATCAGTTTTGTAAGGTGATCTTGGGTCCTTTGATTTAGCCCTTTTACATTAAGCTACAAATATGATATTTTCATCGGTTTCAGCATCGCCAATTACTTAATCGACCATTAATTTTAATTACTTTCAAAGACACAAAATGCCTTTAGGACAATACCCAAAAGTTCCCGTAGAATCAGTTTTGGCCCTTTGATTTAGTCCTTTGATAATAAGCAACACATGTAATTTTAGGTGGGTTTCACCGTTGCCAATTACTTAATCGACCATTGAATTTTAATTACTTTCAAAGATTCAAAATACCTTTAAGATAATGCACAAAAATTCCCTTAAAATCAGTTTTATAAGACGATCTTTGGCCCTTTGATTTAGCCCTTTGCTAATAAGCAACACATGTGATTTTTGGTGGGTTTCAGCATCGCCAATTACTTAATCGACCATTAAATTTTAATTACTTTCAAAGACACAAAATACCTTTAAGATAATACACAAAAATTTCCTTAATATCAGTTTTATAAGATGATCATTTGCCCTTTGATTTATCCCTTTGCCAATAAGCAACACGTGTGATTTTTAATGGGTTTCACCATGGTCAATTACTTAATCGACGATTAAATTTTCATCCACAAAATCCATACTATTTCAGCCACAACAATCAACATAGTTCCCAATTCATTGAAGGTAGGTGATTTTTAGCTTCTTAAAAGTGCCTAAAACATCCGCAGATGTCGCTGCCGTCGTTCTTTTTTTTTTTCTTCTAAAAACGCTGTCTCGTGATTGGTGGCCACGTGCGTGTAAATGTAGGTCAAAGCACGCCCATTTCCCGCTTCACTTTCGCCGTTTTTATGTTTCTTGTTTTTTCCCCAGTCTCGTTTTCAGGCTTTATTTCGATGCCAAAATAAGCGAAATTTCAAATGTTCGTCCCTCCCATTTTTCTGTATCGTCTTACCTAAGTAGTTTTCAGTTTCGCTCCTCCCATTTCGAAGTACTTTTAGAAATATAAAAAGCTGAAATGGACGTCCCAAACTGTGGATTTGCGGCTGAGGAGTCGAAACAGCCAGCCGTGAAATTTATCTTCGCCTCAAACTACTGTTTCTAAACATTTTATAACCACAAATATTTGGAAAGTTTCATTTTTTTGTTAATGGTTTTTTTTGGGGGAATTGTTAACAATTTCACATCTGTGGAATCTTTGAAATCTACTGTCCATTATCTTGGAGTCTGGAAACTTCTGTATCGTGATTTTTTTGTCAACTTTCTACATATTTTTTGGACCGTTTTTTGGAGTTTTGGAAACGAGTTTAGGGAACTTGTGTCCGGAGTAACCGAACTTAGCCGTGTGTTGTTTCGTGTTTCTTCTGTTCATCATCTCTGTCCGGAGTCTGGAAACTTCTGTTCCACATCTTGGACACCTCTGCTCAGACTCTAAATTTCTCTGCAAGTCTTGTCCAGTGTCTTGGAAACTTCTGGTGAGATTCTTGGAAACTTCTGTTGAGTTTTTGAAACTTTGTCCAGAGTCTGGAAACTTCTGCACCGTTTTTAGAGGTTTGAAATTTCTATCAACTTGGAAATTTTGTTCTTCGCTTTGGAAACTTCTGTCCATCATCTTGGAAACAAACTTGGAAACTTCTGTTGAGTCTTGGAAAATTCTGGTGAGATTCTCGGAAACTTCTGTTGAGTCTTGGAAACGTCTAGCGAGATTCTTGGAAACTTCTGGTGAGATTCTTGGAAACTTCTGTCCAGAGTCTGGAAACTTCTGCACCGTTTTTCGAGGTTTGAAACTTCTATCATCTTGGAAATTGTGTTCTTCGTCTCGGAAACTTCTGTCCATCATATTGGAAACTTCCATCAATAGTTTTTGAAACAAACTTCCATCCAGAGTCTTGGAAACTTCGGTTGAGAGTCTTGGAAACTTCGGTTGAGGGTCCTTGAAAACTTCGGTTGACAGTCTTGAAAACTTCTGTTGAGTCTTGGAAACTTCTGTTGAGAGTCTTTGAAGCGTCCATCCGCCATCTTATAAACTTCCGGTACTTATTTTCTTCGCAATGTCTCGGTCTTGGACGTTGTTGGTTTTGGCCCTTTTTGTGGTGGCGACTTCCTGTTCAGAGCACAATGGATTAGCGGAAGTGAAGCGTTCCGAGAAGTTGAAATTGCTGACAAAATCTCTGGTTTTATCCGGCGACAAAGTTGATAATGAGGCACGGACGAACGACAGCCTTCGCGTCCACGCCACGGAGACCTCTTCCTCTCCAGTGTCCTCCTCTTCCGTGTACTTGAACAGCAGCAGCAGCAGCAGCACTTCCTCTTCGTTGGGTCGTCGCGTGGCCGTGGGCAAGGTCCGTTTGGTGGGCGGCAGGACGGCGAACGAGGGCAACGTGGAGGTGTTTTACATGGGCCGCTGGGGCTCCGTGTGCGACGACGAATGGGACAGCAGAGAGGCAGCCGTCGTCTGCAGACAGTTGGGATTCAGCGCAGACAGTGCCAAACCAACGGCCGACTCCCAGTTCGGACTCTCAAGGAGTAAGTACTCGATATACTCTTAAATTAAGTTACCTTGTCCTTTTTCCGCGTGTCCTTCATCATCTTCCTCTTATCCTTTAAACTTTCCTGCATGTCCATCTTCCTGTCCTTCTCCCTCCTCTCTTTCCACTCCTCAGCCTTTTTCTTATCCTTCATCCTCTTCCTCTTCTCCTTTAAACTTTCCTTCATGTCCAACTTCCTGTCCTTCTCCCTCCACTCGTTCCACTCCTCAACCCTTTTCTTATCCTTGATCCTCTTTCTCTTATCCTTCATCCTCTTCCTCTTATCCTTCATCCTCTTCCTCTTCTCCTTTAAACTTTCCTTCATGTCCAACTTCCTGTCCTTCTCCCTCCACTCGTTCCACTCCTCAACCCTTTTCTTATCCTTGATCCTCCTTCTCTTATCCTTCTTGTCCATCGTCTTTTCCTGTCCTTCCACTCCTTCATCCTTTTTTTCATGGTCTTCCTCCTCCTCCTCTTCTTATCCTTCAAAATTCTTATTCATGGCCTTGTCTCCCCTTCTTCCTCTTCCTCTTATTCTTTTAAACTTTTCTTCGTGTCCTTCTTCCCCTTCATCCTTTTTTTCTTGTATTTCAAAACTTCTTCCTGTCCTTCTTCCTCTTGTCTTTCTTCTGTTTCGTACTTTTCTCCTTCGTCTTTTTCATCCCGTTTTTCACGTCCTTTGGCCTCTTCTTCTCATCCTTCTTGACCATCATTTTTTTCCTGGCCTTCTTCCTTCTTCCTTCTCCTCCTCCTTCTAATCCTCCATCCTCATCGTCTCCATCCTTCCTCTTTTTCATTCATTTATTCCTCCTCCTGTCCTCCATCCCCATTGTTTTTCTTTTTTTACATTAAATCCTTTATCCTGTGCTCTTTTTCATCCCTATCCTAACACAGGAACGTGTTCTAATTAGTAAACATATTTTTGGCATCTAAAGCGTTTTCGTCTGGATTTTTTGTTTTTGTAATGTGTTGCAAAACATAAGTTAGTCTGAAATTTTGTTGTTTCCAAAAACCGAAATTGTACAAATTTGGCCTCAGAAGACCTTTTCTGTATTTTTATGTCCTACGATACGAATTTAGAAACAACCCTTTTTTTAGTTGAAATAGCACTGTTTTTTTCTACTTAATTTGTATTTTATTTCTGTTCATTTCCAACAATTTGGTTAAGTTTAAAATTAGTTTTTCTGGAAAACGTTGACGTAGGAGACTAAAATATGCGAAAGGAATGTGAAATACTTTGCATACGAAATTCCTACGCTAACATTTCCACCTAATCAAAGGTACCGTACCTTATAATTGACAATTGTCTGGCGCCATTTTCAGTTATCATTGTATTACAATTGTATAAAAATCAAGCGTGACGTTGACACTGTCAAGGTTGACAAATTAAGGAAATTGACTCATTTCGTCAACTCCTTTTTTTTTGCTTTCTTCACAAAACCTCGTGTTTCGACTGGGAGTTGTTGAGGTTAGCCTCGTTTTTCAAGGACACGACGTTAATCGATATTGAATACATTCAGGAAATTGGGATTTCTGACAAAAATTTCCGTTTGAAGAACTCGAATTTATCCTCGTCCTCATCGTACCCAAGGTCTCGAAACGAGGAAAAAATACCTGAGAAACTTAAGTTCCGCATTCGTTTTCAAGCAGGTGTTCGGTTTAGTTATTTAATCCAAATCGCAGTCGCGAATATACAAAAATATGACGTTTTATTCAATTTTCTTTGAAAATTTTGGGGTCAAACACTAGCTTTATAGTGTCAAATTATTGAAATCAACGTTCGAATAATCGAACGTTCTCGTTTCCATGGCAATAACGGTGTTCGAAAAACGCGCTTACGTGCTCACGTGCCATTGCGCGAGAAAAGATCGAGCGCGTCCGTTGCAACGGTGTTCGAAACGGCTGTCACGTGCCGATTGGTGCGCGAGGAACCTTAGAACGTAACCATGACAACCGTAAAAAAACATGTTTACTGTAACCATGGCAACATATAGGGTGAGTCAAAAGTTACTTAACGGGATTATTAATGCACTAAGTAGTTTTCATATTTATTTATTGATTTTATTATTACAATATTTATTATTATTATTATTTTATTACTATATTTATTTATTTATTACTATAATTAATTTACTACTATTCATTCAAATAAATTTAGTATGATAGTTCTTGTTCGAAAGTGTAACGACAGCTGCAAAAGTCAGATTTATTATTATTTTATTATTATTTATTTATATCTACTTTTTATATCAGTAGTTATAGTAACATACACGCGTAGCATTTTAATGTTGAGTATACTATACTAATCAGTTATAGCCGCGGTCACGAAATGGATTTAATCTTAGCTGAAATCGGTATTCAGCTAGGACTAAATCCATTCCGTGACAGCTTTACAAATCAAATATCTTGTTTTTTTAAAAAAATATAAAAATGTATATTATGAGCCTAGTTTTAGAAATTGCTTCTATCTTGATAGACCCACAAAAGTGAAAATTTTATCAATAAAACGCCTTTTTTTTAGTTTCGTAATAATTATGCATTTGCATAAATTTGCATAAAAATGTGGAAGGTCTCGCACGTTTTTAGACATTAAAAAAAACGTTATAAAAATTTACGAAATACTCGTAAAAAAAACATGGCGTGGTTCACCTTGCTTTTTTTTATCTTTTTCAATTTTACCAAATTCATTATCATAAAAAAAGACGTATAAAACGATTATACCAAATCCGTCACATAAATAAGGAATTTTATAATAAAAAACAGATTATTAATTAAAGTTATGAAATTGGAATTTAGAATAAGAATTACACTGCCCTTATAAACGGGATTTGTCCTACAAATAAAGAACACTCCCCAATTTATACACTGTGCCTCGATAATATGGTGCTACAAATTCACTTTGTTCATGAACATGTGTACATGCAAATCCATAAAACATGGATTTCATGTTCAATTGTGTCGTATTTCATGTTCCTAAACACGATATTTGAACAATTACAACTTTGTATAAATATTCCTGAACAAATCCATAAAACACAAGTTCCAAGTTCAATATAGTCGTGTCTTTGTATATATGAACATGTACTACCAAGTTCTATACAAATTTAATGTTTGTAGATGTTCCTGAACATGTATCCCACAAAAAACACACGTTCCATGTGTTCCAATTGTTCAATATAGTCGTGTTTTATGTCCCTAAACAAGACATATATCAATTACTTCTACATAAACTATGTGTTATATATTTGAACAATTGCAAGTTTTATATAGATGTTCCTGAACATATGTATTCGTAAAACACATGTTTCATGGACTTGATGTTCAATATATGTATAGTCGTGTTTAATGTTCCTAAACACGACATGTATCAATTACTCCTACATACAAAATTATGTAAATGTGAACATTTACAAGTTTGTGGGTGTTCCTGAACATATCCATTCACAAACTGTACAAGTTCCATGTTCAATATAGTCAATCTAAAAGTTCCATGAGTTCCATGTTCAATCTTCATGACCCTAAACACCATTTGTATCAATTACTCCTACATACACAATTATGTAAATGTGAACATTTACAAGTTTGTAGATGTTCCTGTACATATCCATTCACAAAATGTACAAGTTCCATGTTCAATATATAGTCAAAATGTAAAAGTTCCATGAGTTCCATGTTCAATCTAATCGTGCTTCATGTCAATAAACACGACATGTATCAATTACTCCTACATACACAATTATGTATGTGAATGTTTACAAGTTTGTAGATGTTCCTTAACATATCCATTCACAAAATGTACAAGTTCCATGTTCAAAATAATCGAATGTAAAAGTTCCATATGTTCCATGTTCCCAAAAAGTCGTGTTTTATGTCCCAAAACACGACATGTATCAATTACTTCTACATAAACTATTATATATTTGAACAATTACAAGTTTGTGGATGTTCCTGAACATATCCATTCACAAAATGTACAAGTTCCATGAGTTCCATGTTCAATCTTCATGTCCCTAAACACGACATATATCGGTTATTCCAACATAAGCCATTATGTAAATTTGAACAATTACAAGTTTGTGGATGTTCCTGAACATTATCTATCCAGAAAATACACAAGTTCCATATTCCAAATAGTCAAATTGTACAAGTTCCATATGTTCCATGTTCCCAAAAAGTCGTGTTTTAAGTCCTAAAACACGACATTTTCGATGTCATCTGTGCTTCTTGCGACTCCTATTTTCCAAACAATGCGATTGTTGAATGTTTAAAAATGAGGATATTTGATGAAAACAAAAGCTGCGTGTTTTTGACCCAATTACGGTGTTTGAATGGAATTTTTCGATGGTCTTTTTGTCAGTTTGGTCCTTTTGTGACTTCGATTGAGGTTAAAATATGTGTTTCAACAATTAGTGTTTTGTTGTTTCTTCTGGATGTCGGAAGTTCAGTCGTGCGTTTCGGTTGACAAACACCTGACTTGAAATCAAAATGAAATGAGGCTTCAAAACACACTTCAATTATGAATTTTTTTACACAATGGTCTTTACTTCATTTTACGATTCCATTGTTAACTAGAAATAATTTTATTATATTTTTTGTCCCAGTTCATAAAAGTTTTCGGTTTCGTTTCAAGGTGTGAAACGAATGAGGTGACAATTAATACAATGCCACGTTAACATCGATGACATTTTACTTTTTACAAATTTGAGGGTTAGTTTAACATTTTTTGGCAGCAGTTACTACTATGTGGTATTAAGCCCCGTCTCCACTGCACTAAACATTAAATATTGAACATTAAACATGCGCGCAACATACACACATATATTCAAGAGAAACCGGAAACATTGTATTCCTCAACATGTTAAAGAATGCTGACCTGTCTCCATCAAAATGTTCAAGAATCCATCAACAAACTCATCCAGTTAATGGCGCTTCTACAAAAGGCTGTGTATGAGTCACGTGGTTGATCACGTGGTTTGGCTGAGCATGAGCAAGTAAATTGCCACATTTTTTCCTTTGATCTGGACCGCCTCACGAGCGATCGGAAAAATGTTGTATAAACATCGTTTTTGGACAAAATGTCCCAAGAGCTTGACATTGGTTGACATTAGAACTGGATCAGAATCTCGAAAAAAAATCTCGGGGAAAAAAATCTCAAATCAAAAAACATCGAAAATCAAAATCTCGAAAGAATAAAAATCCCGAAAACCAAAATATCTAAAAATCAAAAAGGATTATCCGAAACTCCCTAGACAGCTGCATCTTGGGTAAGACGAATTTCGACCAAAGATTGCTCGCTTTTAATCCTATCGCTAACCTAAAGCTATGTTCGCTCAGTCTCCTAAGTGTCTCCTAAGTCGGAAAAAGTTAGGAAAGAGTCACCTAAGTGGATGTGCGAATGCAGCTCTCCT
>JAQGBW010005949.1:0-11246 GCA_034698625.1 Julus scanicus
CGTTTTTCAGTTTTCATGACATTTCCAAAAGGTCATTTTCAACATTTAAAATTTTTTTCACACATATTCCGGAGGCCTGGGCCCCTAAAAACCCCGGGCCCGGGGTTTTACCAGTTGTACGGGGATGGTAAAAGAAAATCTTTTTGCATAATCTGGAAAATATGACTAACTTGACAAATTGAGCTGGGATTGTAAATAAACAAAAACAACTTTCATATGTAAACAAAACTATTTAACATGAAAGCTGAGCAGTTAGATGTAACCCTATACTTAACCTGCAGATTGACATTAAGTCACGTGCACATGTCTTAAAGCAAAATAAATTGGCTTGACGATGGCAATAACCTTAAAAGAATTTCTCAAGACAAATTAATCCTTTGATTTCGTCCAAGTGATTGTGCAAGTAATGCAACTGCTAAATTTGAAGCTGAGAAGTCTCTCTGAAATGTCCGTAGATTGTTCGATAGATACTGTCGGTTCTCATATGAATCTTACTAGGATAACTTTTACCCTCGGTGTATTTTAGCTCTATGTGATGTTGTAGTATAACTGCATCTGCTGCAATGTTGTTAATCTACGACTAGAGTATGGCAAAATTCAAATAGACGACAAAGCTGTTTTTTTACGAATATGAAACTAATGCGGTGGTATAATGTGTCTAAAACACTTTTTGCGACTTATTTTCAACACAATAACCCCATTCATCGACAACGTGAAATCTGGCGGCCAACTTATGACCTCTCAAGCATGAAAGATTAACTGGATATTTGCTCATAACTGTTAATCCGTTTGTTGCAGCATGTTCAGAGTTTTCCAAATCGATAGAGCTTAATTACCCAAGAAACGCTTCATTTACTCGGCTAGGCCAGTTCAAATATTTTGATGTATGGTGTTATTAAACTTGTCTGAAACTAGCTTATTTGTGGATGAACTTGTCTAATACTGGTGTTGCTATGTGAGGACACAAAGCCTTCTTATTGTCTTGCTCTTCATTCAAACTTTGTGCTGTCTCCTTGTTCCTACCTCAGACGACCGTATGACCTACCGGTGAAATGAGTTTACTAAACGGACAAACTGTAATATCAATCCTAAAATGAAAAAAAAGATGTTTCAGTCAGTGACTCAGTGTAGCATGAAATGTTTATAAGTTATATTATAAGTTGCAGATTTAATTAACATAAAATTCCATAACGATACTAATGATTCACTTTGTATAATGACGACACGAAATGTCTGCAAGAATACTTGGCAGCAATTATTTCGTGAACAATGAGTTACGGTATAATGGACAGTCTTTTGTAGGCCAATAATTCAAAAAGTACAATAAGTCATTATGCAAAATTACGTAAGCGTCTGTTACATGTGGCTTGTACTTCTTTGTAGCAGCTGAGAATGGACCTGAAGACAATTGTTAATTCAATTTCAAGGCTGGCCAATGATTTGATGAAAGTCACGTGTCATCGAGCCCAAGTTTTCGAGTTATTTCATTTACTTGAAAAGTGCTCTTGCAGTCTTAAAAAGTGTTGTGTCATTTTACCATGTTGCGTTTAGTGCATATTGGGAACTTTAAAACTGGGGGGAACTTTATACTATTATTGTATTCTCGCCTTGCCACAATCATCACAGCGGGGTGTCTTATGATTGCTGTTAAATTTGATATTGTCCTGATAATTTGTATTTTGGAGCATGTTTTCCAGCATATGTCACCTGTTTGCTGGAGGACAATATCAAAAATTGGTGGATTACTAATTCTGCTTCAAGAAGTTCTGTCAAATGTCGCCCCCTTCAATACCGTTATCTGGTAGAGCTAGGTGTGTGGGCCTAGTGAATGCTTGGGCGTCATTCTCTCCTAGTAAATAATTAAGTTGCCCACATTTGAAATGTTGTAGGGGCGCCGAGGATGACCAGATCAGCACATGCCACAAAATGTTTTCCATGGAATGAACCACAATTTGCATTTATGCATTTATGCAAAGTAAGAATAGCATTTTCAATTGTGGGGCAGTTCCTAAATCATCTACAAGAATGAATTGCATAATTAGTCCACATGTATTGAAACTTGATTCGACTTCCTGTCTGGATTTCCATCTTTATTCAAGTTCTTCCCTGTATAATATTTGGTATATTTTTGCTAATTGATTATGCCTGCTTAATAAATTTCACAGAATGCCATCATAACCTGATTTTAATTTTATGGATAAATAGAAAAGATACATCAGTAGCTCTTTAGTCCATTGATTTTTTTAAAAAAAAAAAACATGTTTGGTTTGGTGCATAAATGGTAAGGTAAACTCGACTGGTCTTTGAATAGAGAATGTTGTCCAAGATCAATGCAAATCTAATAACCTACATAACCATGATGCCAAGGAAGTACAGCCAGCTCATGTAATATTCATATTCGTGGGCATCGAACATGCATGGAATATACACTTGGCACATGTATGAAATGCAGAACTATGAACGCTGCTATTAAACCACGCATCCATTCAGCAAAAGCAGGACACCATTGTTGTCTGAATTGCAACGACAGGACATTTTCATGCATTTCTAATAAACAATGCCCACGCCAAAGGAACCCCCAAGTTTGTGGGAAGTGGAAAATTATCCTAAACTTCTGCTCTTGTCTCCAGTTCAGAAAACATGGAGTACTTTTGAGCCAGCCTTATTGTCAAACCGAATAAAGTTCAGCAATTAAATATGTACTCTACATTTTTATTGTTTAAAAGTTTATGAATTCATGTTTTGTCCATCAACAGAGATTTCAAAGCCTCTGTAATTTCTATCATTTTAAAATTGTGTACCTACTTTAAGAAAATTTCCCATAAAAATATTTCTTCAAAAAATCAATAACAAGAGTAGAATTTTGTTCCATTTTCTCGCACAGTTTCATTTTAAAGGCTAGTTACGTGTGTGTCTTGTTTGTGGCTAGACCTGAACCGCGATTATAAGGTGATTTACACTCCTCTTGTAGTGCTTCACTGGTGAAAAGGTATGTAGGTTACCCATCTGACCCATTTTGCATAAAACCTACTCGTACTACGTATTTAGCATATTTTACGTGCCAAGAAATGTCCACCCAAAAGTGCTTTTTATGTACATTTTTTTATCTGGTTGCACCATTATTTTAAACTTTATGCATGCAACAGAATTTATAGTTGAAATTCAATGTTTTCATAACTTTTTTTTTAAACTTGTAGCTTTGAAGGCTATGCTTGTAGGAATATGGGTTCCTTGATCTTTATGTGGTTTGTAGTTTTCTCTGAAACTTTCCTGTGATTTTTAGTGGCGTCACCTTACCATGCAAAATATTTGATTAAGGGTGCCTGTTTTTGATCTGAATGTGCTGCAATGCTTGTTGCTATTTAGAAAAATATGACCACTTCTGGAGTACAAGGGCACGGCCATATTGAAAATGTATATGGAATTTCCAATATGGCCGCGCTCTTTACTGCTAGCAGTGGATGCTGTCATGTTGAGGCATGTTAGATTTTAGACAACAGGTAATTTGATTAATGGAGAAGCTTTTGTTCCTTGTTTTATGTAAAAAATAAGCTGAAAATGACCTTAACACAAGGGTAACTGGTTATTCCATGAAAAGGACATTATGTCCTAAATGTGTTTATTATACTTGCATGTTAATTATTACCGGTGCATAACTATGTTTTTTATAAAGGTGTTTTTCTGCAGCAGATGATAAACTGTTTATTGTTCTTGTTTATTGTTTTTTTTTACGATAAAAGAAATATGAAACAACTTGGAGTAGGCAATAATGGTATAACTTGTATTTCAACATATGCCTGTATGTAGAATGCAGAGAAGGCATTTTTACACTTTTTTTTGTCAATTTGATTAATGTTAATTTTATTATGCTATAAATTAAGAAAATGCGTTTATGAAAACTACACCATCTCTTGCTCACGCATGTTAATCTAATTATCGTTACATTATATGTATTAAATAAGGAATATGTACGTTTTACGACTTAAACAAAAATTTAATCTTTAACTTTTTCACTTTTGGGTTTTGATAATATAAAAATCATTGCCTTTCTTTCATTAGAATTCTTCAAATTTCATTTGTAGTAAAAGGGGTTATTTTTTTTTGATAATAGAACATGTGAATTGTTTAGGAAATTGGAGCTTATTGAATGTATGTAACACCTACATTCCACATGTTTAAAAGCAAACTTACAATTTGGTCACATTGTGTTCTTTTATCTAAATTGTGGGGAAAAACCAAACTTTTTTCTCCCCAAAAATAACCTTCAATGTAATTATGTAATGCTCTTTTACATTAACAACGCGACAATTGATGTAATCGTCGATAAAATTAGTTTGAATTATTTGAAAGTAGGGTATGCTTTCCATCTGTTGCAGTTCTGGTTTTACTGCTAAATTAAATTTCAAGAATTTTGAACGTAAGTACATTAAGTGGGCATTTTGGAGTAAACCAAATCATAGATATTATTTAAGAATTATACCCGAAAAAACGATTCAAAACGTTGGGTGTTCTGAGGCCAAAACCACAAAACTATCACACACTTAACTCAAATAAAAATATAATTCATGATACTTTTGAACCTGAAAAACCCAAATGCACGTAAACATTATTAGTTAGAAATTTCTGCTAGGGTTCGATTGTTTCTATCATATTATCAATCTTTGTCAATAAAACTGCGACACTGTCCTTGACCTAGAGTTTGTCGAAGCTTTGTTTTGGAAGCTGTTCTGTCTTGCTGTAAACTGAATTTGGGAGATTGCGTGTTCACTGACTTGCAGTGCTAACTACATGATGCAACGTTTATAAAAACAAGTTTTAATTTAAGTCTCGTGTTTATGCATCATTATAGCTTTGTGGCAAATTATATGTGAAGTAATGCCTTAAAATACACTCGCAAAAAAGAATGATTATTAAGTTTTATTGCTTGCAAGAGTCGTAAAGTAGAAACATATTGTCCTGCTCGAATATTTGTTTATAGTGTTGCAAGGGTTATCGTCAACATTTTTTTTGTGAACTTTCCTGCACTTTTATCATAAAACCGACGTTTTTTTGTACCATAAATGGTGCTCTTTTAAACAATGATATATGCATGTGGAAATTAAGAGCGTTTTAATGGTCAAATTATTTCTGACTAATAAACATACAAGACGGAATAGTGCAAGGGTTAAGGGATTTTTAAATTATCCTCCTTTAAAACTACTCTAGTTCTCTTGAGAAGTTTGGTAGATGTTGTTAACAGTCAGTGTTTCCTCTCATTTTTCTTTGTGAAGTTGTATCGGTAGTCACATAAACTAAAGACAAAAACTAATGCAGCCTTAGTGGAAACTGTTTAATTGTTCTGATGCCATTGTTTTTCAGAAAGAGAATGTGTCGAATACATTCCCCATGTGTATCCAGAAGCAATTATTTTTGTGAGATGGCACTTTCCCACGTTGAAACATTAGGTTTTTTTTTTTCGAAATAATGAGGTAATGAGAAAATACAAAGCCAATTAAAGGAAAATGAGAAGTAAGCTGATTTGAGTGCCTAGCTTGATCTAGTAGCATATGGCTATATTAAATAGAAATCGCTTCTTTGTATGATAATTCTAAAACTTTATAACATTTCTACTCAGTTAAGTCCTCCATAAAGCATTGCAGCTGAAGTTTTAAATGTCTGGAAGGAGTTTTATTCAAAGGAATATCTGCAGCATCTTCATTAAATTGCGATGTGGAGCGCATTCATATTTTTTCAAGCCCTTTTGATTCATCTCTTGATCAATAAACACTGCAAAAAACCAAGCAATAATGTGGTTCTGAATTAAGATAAGTACTTTTATTTGTTATGCATAAACCGCCCTGGAGCATCAGTCGCACTCCTTTATACTTATATATAAGTATGACTCGACAAAGATAAAATAGAAATGGATTATCATATTAAAGACCATGCTCTAATGCAAATGTGTTCTTTGTAAATATTTTGTAATGTATCTAATCACACAGAAGTTGCCTTGAGCTAACCACCCACGTAACCATTAGTTACATGTCGATTATAGTTAATGGTTGGGAAAATGATGCCATTTGCTGATGTCTGATGCCATCTTCTTCGGGTCAAAATCCATGGACAAAATCCGGTTCCATAATAATCACACAGTTTATTGGTCTTTCTAATGATGTGATTAATCGGAATATAACGTCGTTATTAGTAATATTTTTCAATTGTGATCAACTGTCAAAAGCAATTGATGGGCCTGCGAATTTTAAGTCGATTATTCTCTATTCACTGTGTCACTGAGAAATAATCCCACTAATTAATTCCTCAATTTATTCCCCCTCTAATATGCTTACTTAGAATTGGCTCGTGGGTGGCTTATGAATAGACAAATTAAGCTAGGGAAGTATGTTCTCTAGGCAAGTTTTTATGACAACCCTTTATTGAGCTGGGGGCGAAATGTTCAGTTAAATTTTGATTTGGTCATGCTAAATCGTGATTTTAAACTGTGTTATAGTTAGCCTTCAATCTGTCATGGACTTGGACGTGAGGAACATAGTTAAGTTGTCTTAAAGAAGTTGGGAGGTGGAATTCTGTTCCTCACTCTAGTTTCAATGAAGCAGTTGATGTGAAGTGAATGTGTTGATGAACTCATCATTTTCCTGGAGTTCAGTCTCAATTCTTCCTGGAATTAGACACCAGACTTGGTGAGGAACCTTTGCTTTAGAGATGTTGGAGGTGATGATTTTATCTGCTCCTCACTCTAGTTTCAAGAATACATGTCTGATATACGTGTCATTTGCTACATGGATTTTTTGGTAGTTGTAATCTGTTCATCACTGTATTCCCAAGAACTGTGTTGATGTTAAAAAGTGCTTTAATGTTTCAAGACTTGGTGCATATATCTGTAACAAGTGTTTCCAGTATTTTGTACTATCCTCGCTGGGCAAGTTTTCAGTAGGCGTTTTTATTGACTTGTTATCAAATCAATAATACCATGATTACCATCCGCAACTGGCACTGGCCTCTGCCAGGTTGGTAACTTTCCAAACTGCACCCAGTCCACCCACCGTCCGTGGCGCCGACGTTTGACCTCGGTGAGGAGCCTCACGCTTGCGGTGAAACCGTTGGAGCATCGGGAATGCATTGAACGTTTTGCGAAATCGCAGAATGCAACAGGTAGGCCGGTCAGTAATTGCCGGGCGTGGAGGTGTGGGCGGCAAATACTTTGCTTGGGCGCGGAAATGTCGAAAATGGGTTACCCGGCGTTGCCGTTATACGGAGGTGGACCTCGCCCTGGACCACGCCTGAACGTGTCGATGCTGAGCACGTGTAGTTTTTGGGTGTTGCAAAAGAAATGTAATGTTCCGTAAACAAGTCTTGATTTGTGCCTCTTGCAGATGACCAGTTCCAGCACGGACGCCATGAAGGCACCCCCTGTATGCAGTGTGGCGGTCAGACAGCTGCTGTCAGCATCAGATCAGGACTTTGAAGATGGAATCGGGAAGCTGGATGTGAGGGTAGGACACTTCTGCCCTATTTATTCAATTGCTCAGAATTCTGGAAATGGTTAGCAATCCATGGTACCAACTAGGTTCTGGTTTTGTCAACAGCTAGTGATGTGACTCATGCATTGATAACGTATATTTTGGGACCTAGGACTAATTTTGTTGACAAAATTGTGGTACTCTGCAATTTGGATTGTTTTTTTTTTTTGGTAATTTGTTTTAAATTTGAAAAGAGGAATGAGTTCACTTTTTGAAATTTCTAAACTTTGTTTATATCCCAATTATAAAATGCCAAAACAACTATTTGAATGTCACATCTAATACGAAGAGATTTGCAATAACTTCAACATCATATACTTATCAATTCTTCAGGAATGTTACCTTTCTATTTGTTGAATATTGTGAAAGACATTGGATGAATACATATTTTCTTAGAATCAAAGTTTGTTTTTCTGTTGGTGATACTGAAATTAATGCGCGTCTTAAACTATTGATGAAATATGGAATTTTTATCTCACATGGATTGAGTAATCCCAAGCAAATGTGTTTTGTGCTCATATTTTTGTTTTATTAGAAAATGTAATAGAAATTTCAAAAGAAGTGAGGGAGGTGCATAATTGGGGCAGCAATTCTTTTAAATCTTCACGTTTTTTGTGTTGTATCTTGGCCAAAAATCAATTTGAGTGGAATACGCTCGATAACAATCTTGCTATAACCTCTTGATGCAATAAACTCAATAAAAACAATGTGGCATTAACCCTAAATATAAGTAATTGTATTTTCGTTTCCCTTTTGTCTTCAACAATCATCAAATCTCTGGCCTCCTTTTCCCTCCACCACACATCCCTTATGAATGAGTATAATTGCTTTGATGAGTACCAAGTATCGATAAAATTGGTGGTGCTTAACATCCTTTCTATTTGGTGGCGTCATTCTCTTACAGATAAAATACCATATATGGGGCAGTTGAAAATGAAATTCAAAATTGCTAATCATTATAAAGATGTAATAAAAATATTCCAATTTCTCCATTCATTTTGACACAAATCTTGTACATTTTTTACAGTTTAAGGAATTGATACATTAAATATAATGCGTATTTCAGTTATGTTTCATTAAGAGCATTTTGTGTTTATTTACAACATTGAAAATTCAGAAGAAATGCAAATTTAACGTCAATTATGTCAATATAATTAAGATTGTCATGACTTCACTTTTTGGCGACTTTTCTTGCAGTTTACTAATGTAGAAAGCAAGTATTTTATCTGGAAAAACGTGTTTATACGTCACACCTATCCGTTTTAACTCGACAAGCATTTCATTGAAGGTTTATCTTTTGTGTGTTGATTTTGTTGGACTTTTGAAGATAACCTAAAATGTCGCCTTTGCGGGGAGGCATTTCCTCGTAGAATACATTCCACAATTATTTCGAAATTTTGGGGCGTCGATATATT
Organism: Julus scanicus; assembly: GCA_034698625.1. Lineage (NCBI taxonomy): Eukaryota > Metazoa > Arthropoda > Diplopoda > Julida > Julidae > Julus > Julus scanicus. The sequence goes on from JAQGBW010005949.1 coordinate 8,933, forward strand.
TATCTCACCAGATTTGCAATACTTTGTTGAAGTTCTCGTTAACAAGTTTTGTTTTTCAACCTAGGATTTACTGCAACTGATCTCCTGTCTTCAGTACGAGATGGCAGTGGAGCAACAGCATTTCGATACCCTCACGAGGTCTCTCCAGGGGCAGAATGGGGCGTTTTGGGAAGCGAATCCTTCAATTTCGTCTTCTCTCTGTCAATCCCAAATTCGTCTGGCTCAGTTGTGCACTAGGAACATGCGGTGCTTCACGCAGGTATGGAAATCGATAGTTTTATGTTGACGCGAAACAAAATTGAAATTGAAACAAGTTTGAGGTGTCCATCAGAAATTGATGGGGCGGAAACTTGCATGTTCAGTTTTGCAAGCTGCTCAAACAACTGATTTGAAATTATAGTAAGATTATGCAAATGTTTGGTCATTGTCCTTTATTCTGCAATTTTGGACGTTAGTTTCATATAAAGAATTGATTAGAAATGCATTGTTGTTTTATGATGTGTGTTGTTGAATGAATGATTGGCATGGGTGAAAGTACATGTTGATGATTAAGTCATTTATTTGTTAGAGCATGACTATATAGGAAAGTTTTTATCATTTAAGGTTTGACTTTAGACTCGTCTTCGATTATTTATTGATTATGGAACATATTTTTGCCCGAAATTCAAATAGTAATTACGTAATTAGGTACATGCAATTTCTGAAATTTATTTTTTTAAGTCAGATGGGCTGATAAGTGTATTTGTAAAAGGCAAAATAAATAATAACTATTCAGATAATGCTATTTTTAGGACCAAAACGGTGATGTAGTGCAAATTAAAGTTAATATTATGGCTATGGGCGTGCTGAGTAATAATCTCAAATCAGCAAATAAAAAAATAGAATTCCACCTTGTTTTATGATATTTTTGATGACACAGCAGCATTTAGTTATATACAGGCTTAATCGCTATGAAGATTTTCAGAGATCGTCACTATTCTGTAGCAGTTAGAAAATTCTCTAAATAATTCACAACATTGTTTACGCAACAGGCGATTTTTCTTTCTAATTACTTGTGCATCTCTGAAATATATGTCAAAGTTGGCAAAATCGTGTTCCTGTTAAATCTTTCTACCTTGTTTTGCTTAGATTCTTGCGTATTTTATTTTCAGCAAGCAGCAAGGGCGCAGCAAGAACGTTCATCATCGTTACAGCAAATACAAAACATTCCCAGCGAAACACCGGAAATCACTACAGATATGATTTTAAGAAATCTGCAGTCCACTTCCCCAAAGTGGGGCAACTCACCATCACCTTCTCCAAATGCACGTTCCCCCACCTTCAGTCCGCCTGTTTCCAAATTTCAATTCTCCGGCAACAGTGTGAATGGAACCTATTCTCCAGATAGGCAGCCGGAGACGTCCACCAACAACGGACTTTGGGGTGTTAGGATGAAAGTCCGTGCCCCCAGTGTGGAAGATATCTTGAAAAACGTCCGTTCACTGCGGCTGGAAAAAGAAGATGAGTCTGCGAGCAGCGATGACGATACGTGGGATGTGCAACATCACAGCACAAGGACGACGATCAATTCATCAACAGTGCCACGTGAGACTGATGTGCACTTTGATTCGCATAATTACGGGAATGAATACGATTTGGTGCCAACTGCCACTCAACTGCTCCTCAGGACCAAATCCTCCCCAACGAAGACCTCCTTGCCGCAGTACGTCAGCCAGGCATATTCCGAAGGGGGCTTAAACGGAAAGAAAGAAATGCAATCTGAAAATGGTGAGTACTTGCAGATTTTTCATTTAGAGTGAGTAAAAGTTGTCACCACCAAATGGCATTTGACGTTTCTGGAAAATTTCAAACACTTAAACTGACATGTAACTGACTGCCGCATACAGTTGCAGTTTGCAGGGCTTTTTACTTCTTTCTGAGAGCAATGTGGTCTACTAAGATAGCGTTAAAATTTGCATCTGTTGACGATGTTTGTTGATGGCTTTTTGATTTATTATTTCATCGATTTTGGCTATCTTCTGTGTATGAATTGAAATATTATATTCATGCTAAAAACTAGAAATCGTTAATTTTGTTTTATGTGAGCCGTTGTTCCATGTTCATCTACCAAAGCGATTTTCTATTGTTTTTGCTTAGACCTAGGCGAGTCTAAGGTCGAAGGTCTAACAACGAATACCAGCAAGCAGTCGCCGACGCCGATGGTCGAGTGGGTTACGTGCTTGCCTCTCGATCCTAACATGCTGGGTTCGCTCCCAGGTCGAGGTCGGTGGGAATTTTTACGGATGGGAGAAATTCCCAAAGTGGCGGCTCTTTC
>JAQGBW010005950.1:0-11244 GCA_034698625.1 Julus scanicus
ATCTGTACCAGCACTTTTTAAAAGGGCTAATGACTCTGCTGCTGAAGGAGAACCACAAGCCAAATATGCAAAAGCTGGAGAGCCATCTAGATGGAATTTGGACCCAGTGATGTTTCAAGCGCAAGAGAAAACATCGGCGAACCAAGAAAAAAATGCTGCCTGGATGAAAAGATTTTCTCGTGAGCCACCATTTGACTGAACAATAGGAAAACGTATCATTGATCTGGATAGCATATTATTGATATTACTACGCATATCATTGGAAAAATCACAGGCAACTCCTGTACCTACAAAACTTAAGAACTTGGCTAACACTGTTACTGTATTGCAGTGCATCAACAAGTGTGCCATTAAATCTACTTTTTTGTCTTCAAACATTGAATTATATTTCCGATAAGGATGATGTAATCATATGCACTGCTGCAATTCGAGATTATATGCTTCAGAAAACGACAACGCTGAAAAACACGTTGCAATTGATGACAACACTGCCGAGATTTTTGCCAATTTCTTCAGCGGATAAGTTGGTAAAGTTTTCAGATGATAAATTGGAGGCCAAAGTTCTTCGGCATTATAAGGAAATTGTTTTTAAAGGCCCTCTTTGCGATAAGAGTGCTTTGCTTAATATAAGTCGTAGCCACATATATGAGTCTGATCTCAAGCGTCACAATTGTCATGCATTGCTTCACTGTAAAGAGGAACTGAATTTGATGAGCATTCTTGAAAAATGTGTTTTTGAAGCTAATAATCTTAAATATTGTATTAATGAATTATGCTCATGGGCTGTTACTGAATACTAGTATGCTAAGATGTACATTAAGGCGTATAAAGAATTTTTTAAGTATGATCCAAGAAAAACGGCACTTCCAACAGTATCTGAAGATGACACCGACGAATCTTCCTCTGAATGTGACAGTAATGACAGCGGTGCTGTATACGAGAGGGATGCCATTGAAGGTGCAGAATATGATGACATTAAAATTAAGCCTAGTGATCCGACAATACAAAAGCATGATGTAACCTTATCAGAACTGTTTGTCATTGTTTTGAAATTTGCTATACGTTCACTCTCAGTGAACAAAAGTGAAAATAGCCTTAAAAATATGTATGCCTGCTTTCTGTTTTGAAAGAATGCAATCACATTTCTTCAAATATTGAATGGTGTGCAGATGCATTACAAATGAAATGGTCAAATCCCATTTGGGTTCAAAACATTGACAAGATGTATTTAAAGTTTCATGGTATTAATGATGTTTCTAAAATTTGTGTTCATGATGATTATGTACCTGTGGAAATATGCTAGAACCTGAGCTAACATTTGAGCCGAGGGGAAATTGTTCATATTATGATCTTTAAACATTATTTCAAGTCGTTCGTAGCATCATGATAGAACAGTTGGTTAAAATGTTTAAGGGCATTGTTGCGAATGTGTTGTATTTAGCAAAAACAGTTTTTTCACGCCTACTTTGTTTGAAACACAAATATGTCCCTGCTTTAACAAATGGAAATAGTTTAGAATTCCTTTAAATTTTGTGGACTACATAAGTGTTATATCAATGCCATTATATGAGGTGATTGAACGACTTTGTTATCTTTGGAATGACGATGTTTTTTTGCGCAGAGCATATGTGAGTGCCATGCGAAACCTTGATGTCAGCAAGAAAAATCGTTTTATATATGAAATAAAAAGATATTAATAAATTTGTATTATTAGTATTTATTTGGTTATCTAATTATTACTCTAAAGCACACTAAACTATAACAAATGATTGTGCTTTTTTCATTAAGTGTAATTTTTTCTAATGCATAGATGGAATTTTTAGCATTTACTATACAATTTTGCTAAGTCAAAAAATAGTTTTTACAATAAAAGTATAATTTTTAAGTGATGAACATAATATGTGGCAGGAATTTTCTTAGTTAAAATACCAAAGAGATTCATACTTATACATTAAGGGTGATTTTTTTAAATAAAAATACTCTTTGTTCAGCATTAATGCACTATTTTTTAATTTACTCTTTTATTTAACCCCCTTTTTTATATAAAAATAATTTTAGGTGCTTAAGGACTTATTATTTTGTTTTAGGAATGCAACTTTTTTCTATAATAATAATGGGCGATTTTACACAACTTTGAAAAATAATTTTATTGAAGCGTAATTTTTTGAAGTAGAAATGCAGCTTTTGTATTCGTCGAGATATTTCTCTAAGGTAAAAAAAATAATTTTTCAATAAAAGTGTAATTGTCAAGTTAAAAATGTAATATTTGAAGATAAAATGCTCCAAATCGCAGAAATTTTATTATGCAAAATATAAGAGAGAGATTTGTACTTATGCATTAAGTAGGATTTAAATAAAAATACTCTATGTTCAGTATTAAAGTGTGATTTTTCTGCAGTAGAAATAAATTTTTAGTATTAGCAGCACTATTTCTCTAAAGCAAAAAATATTTTTAAAAAATAAAAAGAATAACTTTTAAGTAACGTGAATAATATTTAGGGAATAGAACATCGAAATCACAGTTATTCTATTAGGCAAAATATAAAAGAAAATTGCAATACCGCATTCAGCCACCAGGTGGCAATAGTGCCACAAGTGGCGGATCGTGGAACTATTGGCACTAGTGTCACGTTTGTAGTGACAATGACATTTGCAATACTATAATCAGCCACCAGATGGCACTAGTGTCGCTAGTGGAGGATCTTAGAACTACTTACGCTAGTGTCGCATTTGCAGTGACACATAGTACATCATTTTGCCACCAAATGGCTCTAGCATCGCTAGTGGCCGGTTTTGGAACTATTGGCGCTAGTGTCGCAATAGTAAATGGAGGGAAATTTGAATTTTAGGTTTTAAACTCTTGTATGTAAAAAAAAACTTGAAAAAATATGATTTTAAACTGTAAAATAGAAACAAAGATTGAAAATTCCTGCGACTTGGAGGGCTATTCCACCACATATTATGTTCGTCACTTAAAAATTACACTTTTATTGTAAAAATTATTTTTTGACTTAGCAAAATAGTATGGTAAATGCTAAAAATTCCATCTATGCATCAGAAAAAATTACACTTAATAAAAAAGCACAATCATTTGTTATAGTTTAGTGTGCTTTAAAGTAATAATTAAATAACCAAATAAATACTAATAACACAAATTTATTAATTTTTTTTTATTTCATACATAAAACGATTTTTCTCGCTTACATCAAGGTTTCGCATGGCACTCACATATGCTCTGCGCAAAAAAGCATCTTTATTCCAAAGATAACAAAGTCGTTCAATCACCTTATTTAATGGCATTGATATAACACTTGTGTAGACCACAAAATCTAAAGGATTTTTAATGGATTTCCATTTGTTAAAGCAGGGACATATATGTGTTTTAAACAAAGTAGGCGTGAAAAAACTGTTTTTGCTAAATATAAGCAAACATTCGCAACAATGCCCTAAAACATTTTTAACCAACTGTTCTTTCATGATGCTACGAACGACTTGAAATAATGTTTGAAGATCATAATATGAACAATTCCCCCTCGGCTCAAATGTTAGCTCAGGTTCTAGACGTATTTCCACAGGTACATAATCATCATGAACACAAATTTTAGAAACATCATTAATACGATGAAACTTTAAATACATTGTAAGGGTCGTAGCTGGCAAAGTCCAAGAAAAACGCCGACTCGCGAGTACATAAACCGAAGATTTGTTTATTGCATGAAGTTAAAACTCAAAAAAGGTACAAAGCAAACTCGCGGGTAGCAACTCGCATACTCCGAAACGACAACATAAAAGTACGGGCGGCGCGCACCTCAAAACTCCAGTGTCCTACTCCGGTCCACCGGTCAGCCCGAACTGCCTACCTGACACTCTCGAGCTTCCCAGCAGACCTCGGGAGGAATGCTGGTTAGCCCGAGAATGTCAGGCAGGCCACAACCTTTGACCTAGGAATTCGGGCGCCAACCCTTTGACCCCGAATTCCACATCCCCCCCCTTAGGGATGTCCACTCCTGTGGATATCAGTCGACTAGCATCGCAAAAATTCAAATTCAACAAAATAAAACAAATCTCAAAATCAACACAATTTTTCAAATAATAAGCCGAAAAGAAAAGCAAACTCAAAAAAAAATGAAATTACTGCGGCCGACGTTCCCATAAGACCACCGCTCCTCGCTCCGCGGCTGCCTCCAATCTCATCCTGCGCATTCTGGCCAGCTCCCGGCGCCGGCGACGATCGATGGAACAGTTCAATCCGCGAGGCGGCAATCCCTGCTGTCCCACCAAGGAGCTTTCATCGGTTGCTTCTGATTCTGATGACAGTTTCACAATGCGTGCACCTGCCGGCCTTTCCTCTCTAAGGACCGGCCCGGGTGCACGCTGGAAACCGGCCTCCAAATTTGCCTCCGCCAGCTCCCTATCCCAATCCTCGGCTGGTGGAGGATTCCGACGAAAAGGTCGCTCCAGGCTTGGGCGTCTATAGCCCCTCGGCGTTCACGAACGTCGTCTAGACTGACCGCCTTCCCGCCGTGGATACCACACTGGTCTTTCATCACCACGATTACGGTTCGGGGGACGATTTTCCATAGGCAACTCCAAAGCCGCCCCCGACACCGACTTAGTCACGGTCTGTTCTCGCACGCCATCCGAAATAGTGACCGTTACCGAGACAGAAGGCAAATTCTGCGCCATAACTTCACTAAATCATGAAAGAAAAAACTTTCCACCACCGCATGCTAATCAGCCAAAAGTCATGCGAAATAAGTTTCGAACCAAAAAACACAAACCATCCCCAAAACAGCAAAAAAACCTACCGAGGTGACAGAGCGTGGTCGAACAAAAGAAAAAACAATGTCGGCCAACTTACAGAGGCCCGGGGAGGTTACACGACTCCGTCCAAGAGGAGGTCAAACCCACTTTTCGAACCAGATGGCACCACCTGTTTGGTAACTTCCCAAAGTTCAAACTTCGAATTGCCAATACTCAGTCTTTTTCCCTGGGGACAATTTTTTTCAAATTGCTCACATGCATAATAGAAATAGGAGGCATACCCTTTCTAGTGCCCCGAAATGCGTAATTTACCTGGGACACCTTTTCTACGATTTGATAGGGGCCATGATAGGGTATCTTAAACTTTCCCTGGCCTAAACGGGCTGGGGCCAAATCCTGAATTAAAATCCAATCTCCAACCTCATATTCTACATTCCTATGGGACTTGTTAAACCTTACTTTCTGCATATTCTGGGCTTCACTTAGGGCCCCTGTTGCTCGCAACCTACGTTCGCTCACCGCAACTTGCGGCCCCACTATTGGTGGTTGACCCACTGTATTATACACCGGTAACCGTGGCAAAAACCCATGCATCAGCTCGAACGGGGAAGCCTGTAACGATGCCTGTTTCGCAAAATTATATGCTGCGACTGCCCTATTCAACGCAACGGTCCATCCCCCCTGACATTTTCCCTCCGGGGCCATTATCCGAACCGTGGTTAACAGGGTTTGAATCATTCGTTCCGCAGGCGGATGCCTGCTGATGATAAGGAGTCGAAGCTCGATGCCTTATCCCATACCTTATAAAAAATCCTGAGCCTTCTTGCTCAATTGCGGTGTCCCACTATCCGATATTAGATCCTTGGGCACCCTAAACCTATCAAACAGATTCAGAAAAAATCGCTCTATAGCCATAGCATTTGCGCTCTTGCACGGGGCAACCACACAGAATCTTGTGGCATAATCCACCGCCACCAACCAGTATGTACTTTTTCCCACGGAAGGTGGAAACGGTCCCGCAAAATCGAACCCCCATTTTTCTGCTGGTCCTTCTACTGCTATGGGTTCCAACAGTCCCTGGGGCAAAACTCTGGGAATCTTATTCTTTTGGCACGCCTCACATGATGCGACAAACTTCACCACTGCGGCCTTCATTTGAGGCCAATAGTAAGCTCGCGACATAAAGGACAGCGTTTTAGATATTCCAAAATGTCCCGCCAAAAGGTGATCATGACATTCCTTGATCACTCCCTGGCGCAAATGTTCCGGAACCACCAAGAATAACCGGGGTGGATCAGAAGGATTGTAAAAATACAAAATATTTCCCAGCATAACATAACTTTTTGGGGCCACTGCCCTACCCACTGCTTTAGCACGCAGTACATCCATTCCCAGGTCCTGCATCTGCTCCCTTGCCATATCTAACTGTCCTTGAATCAAATATATGTAAGCATCGTCCTCGACCCCCGGTCCCACTTGTTGCTCCATTACTGGGTATCTACTTAGGCAGTCAACATCAACATGGAGTCCTCCTTTTTTATAAACCACATCATATGTGAATGCCTCCATCTTTGCTGCCCATCTACCCAGCCTATTCGATGGGTTCTTTAGGGACCTCAAATAACATAATGCGTGATGGTCTGTCACAATTGTAACCTTATTCAAAAATAGATAATGACGGAACTTCTCTGCTGTTCATACGATAGCCAGTGCCTCCAACTCTGTGACTGTATATCTAGTTTCTGCCGGTAACAAGGAACGGCTAGCATAAACTAACACCCTCTGATTCGGTTTAACCCCTTGTAATAAGATTGCGCCCAACCCCGTACGTGATGCATCTGTATGCAAACTTAACGGAACTGTTGGGTCAAACATAGCCAATACGGGGGCTGTACACAATGAATCCTTCAAGGATTAAAACGCTATTTCACAAAGCTCCGTCCACGCAAACGGCACTATTTCTCGTGTCAAATTAGTCAGAGGTCTAGCTATCTTTTCAAAATCCTTAATGAATCTTCTATAATAACCACAAAGGCCCAAAAAACTCTTAACTGCCTTTCTATTCCTGGGCCTAGGAAAGTCTTGTACTGCCCTAATTTTTTCAGGGTCAGTGGCCACTCCCTCTGCACTGACCACGAGACCCAAGTATCTTACCTGCTCAAACCCAAAAAAAACATTTGGAGGGTTTCAATTTAATGTTATGACAGGACAGCACCTCTAACACGGCCCTCAACCTATCCAAAAAGATCTGGAAATCTGGTGCAAACACAATAATATCGTCCAAATAAATGAGACACGCCTCCCACTTCAAATGCAAAAAAATTTGATCCAATCCCCTGCATTGTGGCCGGAGCATTACATAACCCTAAGGGCATCCGAGTGAACTCGAAATGCCCCTCCGAACATGAAAAAGTTGTTTTCTCCTGGTCTCGCTCCGCCATAGGCACTTGCAAGTATCCTGACATCATGTCCAGGGTCGCGAACCAGGCTGACCCCTTCATGGCATCCAAAGCATCATCAATGCATGGCAACGGATAGCTATCCACCACCGTGTCCGCATTTAACTTCCGATAATCTATACAAAATCGAACGGACCCATCCTTCTTTTTAACCAGTACCATTGGACTAAAGTATTGGCTCTTACTAGGAACCACAACCCCCTGGTGCTGCATCTCAGCTAATTCTTCCCTGACTATATGTCTAACATTTTCTAAAGAACGACGAGGGGCCACATATACTGGTGGCTTACCTCCCGTATCAATAAGATGTGGGGGCAACTTACTCAGTCCCAATTCCTGTACTGACAAAGCAAAAGTTCCCCGAAAATCTAGCAATAATCTACGCAGCGCCCTTCTTTGGCATTTAGACAGAGTTGGCCCCATCTGTAATACGGAGTCTAACCCCTCTACCTCGGAGTCCACCTCAACCCGCATATTACCATCCTCCGTAGTTTGTAATGGCGTCACCTCGGTTGGCTCCAATGCTGAGATGGAAGCGATCTGCATTCCAGCATTCAAATTTAATGGTTCAGCTGTGAGGTTCCCAATCTGAAAGGGACGACAAATTTTTTCATCAATTAACATAACTCCACGCGCTGCTCGCGCCGATGTTCCTTCCAATGGCAAAGCTTCCACAAACACCAAATCACCCTGTTTAGTCTGTTGTGGCACCTGGCACATCACCCATGAAGTCGAACATGGCAACAATGTCACTGTCTGCAAAAGTCGAATAGGCAATTTTTGCAATCTCGTCGTCCTATCGTTTGCTGATTCCGCCTTTTCCTCCGCTTCATGATTCTGATTCAATTCTTTATCTACTTTTTCCATTACGTTTTGATCATCAGTTTGAGCCTCCCGGGCGTCTCCCCTGACCAACTTCTCTTCGCCAACGGGCGCATTCCGTATTTTCTCAAACGGAAATTTCTCTTTCTTCTTATCCTGGAAGCAAAACATCTCCGTAAGCGGAAGCGGAATCAGCCCCGTCCGACGAGAAAAATCCCAGCCAAGCAATGCCACTGTATCTGGCCGACGCAGGATTCGAAAACGGTGAACTACTGTTTGTCCAAGAATGTCCAATCGAATGTCACATTCTCCTGCACTGTCCACTTCGTGACCCGAGACATCATAAAGTGGTCTACCCTGGAGGCATACATTTACCGAAAGTCCCAGCATTTTCAACAAGGCCTCTGATAATACCGACAACACCGCTCCTCCGTCAACAACCATAAATACATCCCGTGTTCCAATCTTCACTCGAACAACTGGTGAGGTGACCTCCATTTGCACATACCGGTCACATTCATTCGTATCCGCTGGTTTTGGCCACCACAGACAAGGGCCATTTTTCAATATTGACACGGTGTTCTTTCCCAATCGCTTAGGGCAAAACCTCTTAATGTGGCCTGGTTCCCCGCACCCGAAGCAGTTATAATCCTTCGCTGCGGCAATAGGCTTAGCACCGGCTTCCATTATTGCCGGTATAGCAGAGTTTCCGGTACTTTTCCTCACAAATGTCCCGGACGCCCCAGTCGGGCGCGGTCTTCCACACTTGAAGGACTCCTCCAAAGACGTCAAAGCTTTCCACAACTCCTCAATGGTGTGAAATTGGCGACCTCCCAAACCAACATGAAAGATTGGCTGGAGACCATACACAATTAATTGTATAGTATCCCTTACCGCCGTATGTGGGTTCAAAGTACGGGCCATACTAGTCATGTCAATGAGATATTTCCGCACCGGCTCATTCCACCCTTGTCATCTGGACACATATTGTCCTCACAATCCCGGGTTATATGACTCCAGCCCAAAAAACTCCTGAAGATAATCCCTCAGTTGTGGCCATTCCATTCTCGATAACCCATCACCATTCGTTATGAACCACTTCGCAGCATCCCCGGTAAGATGACTTCTTAAACGTCGTGGGTAAGCAGACATCGGCAATCCCTCCGATTGAACCATAACCAGAAATGAATTAAGGAAGTCCGTTATATCTTCCTCGACATTGTACGATGGGCCACTTTCTTTTAACGTCACATAAAATGGCTGTTGCTCTCGTGGTGCACTTTTTGCTCCATTTCCATGGCCAAATTCGGTAAATCCTCCAAACTAGGACATATTTGCAATTCTTCCACTTTTTGTGCCACCTCGACTTTTTGCGTTTCCTGCGCAACCTTGACCAATAACTCAGACATTGAGCCACCCCAGGCTTGCAAAACCTCCTGCCAGGGATCTAAATGTCCTTCTTCCAAATTTAAATTATCATCCCCACAATAGGAATCCGATGATGGGTCCATCTTATCTTCCACTCGCGAATTCGTATTCACAAATATAATCACTTTTTTAGAACGCAGTTCCATTCACTGTACAGGGCACGCCGCGATAAAAGCCGACGTAAGACCCGCTCCTCCACCATGTAAGGGCTGTAGCTGGCAAAGTCCAAGAAAAACGCCGACTCGCGAGTACATAAACCGTAGACTTGTTTATTGCATGAAGTTAAAACTCAAAAAAAGGTACAAAGCAAACTCGCGGGTAGCAACTCGCATACCCCGAAACGACAACATAAAAGTACGGGCGGCGCGCACCTCAAAACTCCAGTGTCTTACTCCGGTCCACCGGTCAACCCGAACTGCCTACCTGACACTCTCGAGCTTCCCAGCAGACCTCGGGAGGAATGCTGGTCAGCCCGAGAATGTCAGGCAGGCCACAACCTTCGACCTAGGAATTCGGGCGCCAACCCTTTCACCCCGAATTCCACAACATCTTGTCAATGTTTTGAACCCAAATGGAATATAACCATTTTATTTGTAATGCATCTGCACATTATTCAATATTTGAAGAAATGCGATTGCATTCTTTCAAAGCAACAAGCAGGCATACATATTTTTTAAGGCTATTTTCACTCTTGTTAACTGAGAGTAAACATATAGCCAATTTCAAAACAATGATAAACAGTTCTGATAAGGTTACATCATGCTTTTGTATTGTTGGATCACTAGACTCAATTTTGATGTTATCATATTCTGCACCTTCAATGGCATCCCTCTCGTATACAGCACCGCTATCATTACTGTCACATTCAGAGGAAGATTCGCCGGTGTCATCTTCAGATACTTTTAGAAGTGCTCTTTTTCTTGGATCATACTTAAACAATTCTTTATACGTCTTAATGTACATCTCAGCATACCAGTAATCAGTAACAGTCCATGAGCATAATTCATTAATGCAATATTCAAGATTATTAGCTTCAAAAACACATTTTTCAAGAATGCTCATCAAATTCAGTTCCTCTTTACAGTGAAGCAATGCATGACAATTGTGATGCTTAAGATCAGACTCATATATGTGGCTACGACTTACATTAAGCAAAGCGCACTTATCGCAACGAGGGCCTTTAAAAACAATTTCCTTATAATGCCGAAGAACTTTAGCCTCTAATTTATCATCTGAAAACTTTACCAACTTATCCGCTGAAGGGATTAGCAAAAATCTCGGCAGTGTTGTCATCAATTGCGGCATGTTTTTCAGCATTGTCGTCTTCTGTAGCATATAATCTCGAATTGCAGCAGTGTATATGATTACATCATCCTTATCGGAAATATAATTCAATGTTTGAAGACAAAAAGGTAGATTAATGGCACACTTGTTGATGCACCGCAATGCAGTAACAGGGTCAGCCAAGTTCTTAAGTTTTGTAGGTACTGGAGTGGTCTGTGATTTTTCCAATGATATGCGTAGTAATATCAATAATATGCTATCCAGATCGATGATACGTTTTCCTATTGTTCCGTCAAATGGTGACTCACGAGAAAATCTTTTCATCCAGGCAGCATTTTCTTCTTGATTCGCCGATGTTTTCTCTTGCGCCTGAAACATCCCTGGTTTTAAATTCCATCTAGATGGCTCTTCAGCTTTTGCATATTTGGCTTGTGGTTCTCCTTCAGCAGCAGAGTCATTAGCCCTTTTAAAAAGTGCTGGTACAGAT
>JAQGBW010005951.1:0-11243 GCA_034698625.1 Julus scanicus
GCTAAACGTGAATTTAACGCGGAATTTAACCGTTCAACAGAGCATGCGCACTGGGGTCAAAATTAACGGTAAGTGAATCGTACGTTTCTTGCTAAATCTCTCTAATACCTATGTACGAATACGATTTATATGATGTGTGCATGTCAAAAGTGCAACAATTAACCATTACTGAAAAATGGTTATGAGAATATTTTGAAAACAAACACATAAATCTACTGGAAGAAATATTCTTTTAAGCTTCGATCTTTACTAGAACTAAATATAAAAATCACGAGAGCACCATTTTGGCTAGAGAAAACAGTGTTGAGAATCATTTTATTGGAGTGGGTAAACTCACTCGAATAGAAAGTATAGCTTAGTTATCGTCTTTATACAATACATAAGAGTTTGATAAACGCTTTAAAAAAAACTTAAGATTTATTATAGCTCTGGTCACGTAGTAGATTAAATCCAAACCTAAATTCCGAAATTTAAGGCTAAATCGAAACTTAATTTTGTATTGGATGTAACTAAATCCTAATTACACCGAAATAAGACAATAGGAAATGTTTCAAAAGTTCATTTGCAATAGTTAGATGCAAACATTGTTATCAACAACTTTCATTTAAAAAATATAACAAGTAAATATATACAGGGCTTTATTAAAAAGCATTTCATTTAATAAATCGATAATGAGATACATTGTTGAGATTATTTTATCAAAATTGCAAAACGTATTTAAACAACGTACATTAACGTCATTATATAAAACCTTTTTTTCGAGGGTTTAAAATCCAAATTCATACCGCATAGGGTTTATTTGCATAGGTTGTCCATGAGGGGTTTTTAAAAAAAATGCGTGACTCAAGCATGCCACATGCTATATTCTGTTCATTCTAAAAACCAAACAAGGGCTTATAACCTACTTTAAGTGAGATCACAGAACAGCGCAGAATAAAGCTTTTAAAACCTAAGCCAAATCCGATTTTACTTGTTTCCATATAGGTGAGCGATGAGGTCCGTGGTAGGGACACGTGCAGTGCTGTCAATAATGACGTAAACAGGGCACAGGCAAATCCCTAGAAGAGAATTACAAGCTAATGTGTGCACGTCGCTCGGTAGACCAGAAATCCACGATAATTCATTAATTTAATATCAAGGCATGCATAGACATATTAGCAGTTTGCGTTCCAGCAAATGCACTCAGCAACTGAGCCTTAAAACAACTTAGAGGATAGACCTAGCCTGATGATATAGTTAATATGAAAACACGATGAAATAAAATTAATTTTAATCTTAATTGCGTCTAGATGCCCGAAGGTTTAGAAGCGTGGGATTAAGAGGGAATGATCAAGTTTCGTTCAGAACGTAAGTGGTCTTTTCTTAATTAAAAACTACAACCTATAAGCATAGACTGGATCATTTTAAAAATCAACAGTATAATCACAGTTTAGAGTTACTAACTATAGTGCAGCTTGATAGCCACTGCATTCTGACGGTTGGAAATACGTGCTTGGCAAGGGCAATCTTCAACACTCGACAAATCCAAATTTTTCAAAAAACTTAAAAATGGTCTTAAAACGTAGCTTTCGTAAATCACTGGCTTAATACCACGCCAGCACGGGAGATGGCACACCTACGCGATGGAAAGTTACCATGGCGACAACGGTTGGCAGATGATAGTTTTGATAGCTGCAAAAGCGAGAAATAAATTCGGGCTAAAATATGCTTGAAATGGCAGCTCAATCTGCCTCATGCACTTTCACTGACTGTCACACACGGCGACTCAATTCTGAGAGTGCTAAGGTATGTGGCGCCGAGATCATGAGCTATGACATCTCATGTATTGAGTTTGACTAGATTTGACAATGTCCTCCCCAAACTTGCAAACCGTTAATACAGTTCCCAAAACACTGATTCAGATGGCAACCATTGACAGCACAGACCAACATATTTTGTAACTGAATACACTGCATTTAAAATACAATTCAATATTCTAATTTTCAAAATAAATTATACAAGAAAAAGAAAACTGTTTGATGGACCCAGACCTCCCTACATTGCATTGCAGTTTGCATGGCAAACTAACACAGCACAGAAGTTTGCAGTGATTGCCAATTACTGCATTTTTAAGGGATTTTCAAGTGAATCCCTAAAAAATAATTAGTTATTTTAAGTTATTTTACATTAAATAAGTGTAATACTATACTAGCAACCAACTAATTTATGCACCACTGATTAATCTAAATTGATTTCCGAGTTATGCAATAACTCGTCTTTAAAAATGTGTACTCAACCAATTGTTTTCTTATATCTCTTTGCTATCACTTAGCTCATCAATAAATACAAAAAACAAACTATGTGGAATACATCAGAACATCAGAAATGTACCCACGAGATGGCCTGAAGAGTTCTACAAGTGGAACAAAAGTGTTCAATGCAATTATGATGTAAATCTCAATGAAAATGTTATGATCAATTTAAAGAGCACTTCATCAGCAAGTACTTTAACTTACCAGATTACGTATCAGAGAGCACTTAAGATTTTCCCCATCACATATAAAAAAATTTCAGGTTGACACCCATTTTTGTTTGAATGCCAAAGTTCAATTTTATCTAACAGTTAATTTCAATCATTACTCCAAAGAAGCTCAACATCATTTAAACTAGTAATGTCTTGACATGGTGTTAAATTATATTAGTATGCATTTAAATAGAATTGAAAGAGCATATTAGATAAAAACCTTAAATTCTACACGGTTGTTGGATTGTTTATATTAACCACAGCATCATAGTTAGTGATTAAACCCCAATAAAATAATTAGACAATGGTGGCCATGAAATACGAATAACCTCACACAAAAATAAGAAATTCCACTTATGCATGGCACACCTATTTCGAAATATACTGTATATAGTCTTAACAATTAATAATGGATGACACGAAATAATCATCTTACCAAAGTTTATTGGAAAGCTTGAAAACCCCACATAAGCCTACATGTTGAAGAAATCTAAAGAAACATGATCAAATGACAGGTTGTTTCTCTATGTGCTTCTCAGAAAAATCAATGCAAAGCCAAAATTACCATCCGACTGGTTGAATGTTGAATAATGCAACAACAGTTAGCTATTCACAATTGCCACGCTAGAATTCGCTATGGCACTCCCCATTCCAATATCTTCTTTGAATATCTATCACAGTTCAGCCAAATTATGCATCACTTCATCCCAACAACGAATTGTTTGAAAAAGAGGAAAGGTACGGAGGCCTGCATTTCCTAAAAACGTTGTAGTACAATGAGGAGATGTCTTATAGTTACACATCCAATGCATTTTCACGCAGGCAAACATAGCTACTATTTGCAATAACGATACATGTATGAAGAAATAGGGATATTTCTGGGCACAATCTGTACAGATTCATCGGTTTGGTGGTATAATACAACACACACAAAAACTGCGCAGAAGCGAACCCGTGTCAATAGGGAACAATGGAAATATAACTTCAAGAAGTTCGATTATGTTCTTGTAACCATGATGGAAAAAAAAACTGAGGCTTTTGTGTAAACAGAAATCAGCAGATGAGCTGGGCATACAGAAAATATGCAATTTCCCATGATAAAACCACGTGCAAAGAGACCCACTGCAGTATTAACCAAACGAATGCACTCGCCATGTGTATACTCATAGGCCTAGTATATAAGAGTGGATTTTCGTGTATTTAACGTAGCCCAAGGGCTGCAAGGCATAGAGACCTTTTATTTCAAATCCATTCTGTCGCATAGATAGAGAGAAAGAGCTAGGGCAAGTTCTGTAGGCCTATTTATATTTTTCCTAATATCTCCTCTAAGCCCCGACCAATAAATGCGGATATTTTTTTAGATGCTTTCTCTCTCCTCCCTTTATCTATCCAGGCCTACAAGCAGGTTACACCTACAATGCCGGAAGCACATCTCAGTCTGCATTGCTGTTGACATTCGGTAATCTCCATCTTGGTTCTACCATCAGTGATACCATGCATGAACGTAATACATTGTCATGTAAGCCACTATGCTTCACAAAGAGATACTTCCTGTTCATTATGTATATGCTGCTAGCACTGGATATGCCTTTCAAAACACTGATGCATCCCACAAGGGGTTGCAACAAGAAGAAATACAATTCTATCCCAAAGGTGAATTGCTTCCTTCATGCAAATTTTTCCGTTCAGCAGACATCTCGAGTACCATCGAGGCATAAAACTGTTGGAATGGACTTGTTGGTAATATCAATTAATTTTAAGTTTATCTATAAGAAGATTGACACTCAAAAGCATGCTGGAAATTTTCCGCATTGCCGTTAGACAAATAATTTATAGCAACAGATAAAAACAACACGAACGCCATCTAAAAGCCTTTGGAATCAATAAATCCTTAAATATAACCATATTGGAAAAATAAAATTACATATTCGCTAAGCTCTGCATTTCTACTATGCCTGTATATGTTACAGTCAATGTGTCAAACCAGCCAATGTGTAAAATGACTGGAAATACAAAATGACTGGTCACATAATGACACACGATTAGTAATAACCTAACCTAACCAGGCAATAAGTCAAATCAAGCTAACTTTTCAGTCATTTTGTAAAAAAACTGCAACCTGCAACTGCTGACCTAATCAGTCAATTTGTAAAATGACTGATTAGGTCAGTCATTTTACAAATTGGCTTGCTTGACACACTGACTGTAGCATATATATATACGCCAGAATTTTAATGTATGCAAATTAGTCCTGACTAGTTAAAGTAGTTCATAAGTCGTTGTGACACTTCCTGTTAAAAGGCATTTCCAAAGCGATTAATATACAAGAAGCTAATGTCATTTAATATAATTATGAATTAAATTCTTGGAAAACATAACATTAGTATTTGCATCATTAACCTAAACTATTCCCCGAATTGCACTAAGAGCCTGCCATCCTACTGTTTGCAAACAGTTAAAATTTCTGTAACAAATTAATTAACCCTGCAACATATCTATTATCAATTAATTGAGTTTTGGAAAACATGGAGTACACAGTAGAGAATATTCGCTATTGTATATTTGATATACATATTCGCCCAACATCAAATTTTGTTTAAGGATGCAGTATACAAACCTAACCAGTGGGAAATACGTTTGTAAAATTATTCTCTTAGGGACTTTTTATAGCCTTCAGATTTTCAAGCGTTTAGTTACAATAGAATGTTAATTTATGAAGGGAGAGCAAACCACGAGTTAAACTGGCTATACAGTTTATAAAGTACTGTTCAAGTAAAAAAAAAACTCCTACGCTAGAAACTAACGCATCGAAGCTTAACTTTTCCAATTAGGCCTATGGTGAATATAAAATGTCTGAAGAGAGTTATTGTAAAAGCCCTGCATATCTAAAAGTTCATCCAATTTTCCTCAGGCAAAATTCGTAACAGCAATTTTTATTTTGTGCGATGGTCGGTATACATGTAGTGGAGTTCGCCAACAGCAAACCCGGTTAAACTCCTCGTCTTTCTAAACAAGCTTATTTATCAAACTTCCACTTCTATTTCCATTACAAACTTTCATTTTCCATCATCTATTACGCTAACGGTGGCAATTTCGCATTTCCTTATAAGTCTATCACCAATTGTATGCAAATATTGCGCTATTCGAATTCCTCATATACTTCACGCTCGCAAATGTATTGGCGTAAATGGGCATTATACATAGCACTGATGCGAGCTGGGAAATTCAATCTATCTAACAGAATATGCGAGTCCACATAAACAATCTTGCTTCAGCAAATTTTCACCAACATCCTCATCAAGATTCTAGCGCAATAACTTAACCAATATAGAACTATACAGTACATATACGTATGAAAGTCTATATATAGCACTACAGTGTATACAATAACACTAACACAAATCCCACGTCCAACTTTTTTTTTTTTTTTTTTTTTTTTTTGATAAATAAGGATGTATTTTTGCACTTTACATTTTATAAGGAAATCTCGCAAAATAGTTCATCAGTTACATACATTTTTTTACAAATAACGATTTTTTAAAAAAAAGAAAATAGATACAGAAACATTAAACAAATTATGGCCCCTACAGCAGTATTAGCATTTCATTTGCATAAAAAAAAAATATTTTATCAGTAATTATTTATCATCAAAGTTGATTTTTTTGCTGAAGTGTTTTTTGCAATAATTTCATTAGATTTGATAACAATCTCATAATACTGTAACCTTATATCTGCCAATTGAAAATGCTGCTCTTGCATTGTTCATGTATTAAATAAAACTATTAAAACAAATCCTAAAGGCATGTCAATGTAAAGAATAACAGTTGCCGAAAAAAAGGATTTCATAGAATACTTCAGCTGAATAGAAATACTCTGTATGACAACATCAACTAAGTACGACTAATAAACTTTGCAAAATATTGCAGCAGACAAAAGGCGAAATGTACGTAGAACCTAAATTTTTTGTCGTTATATGACATTTATTATTGAAAAAAGCATCCATTAGATTAAATAATGGCTTTGTTTTCGATAGCAAATGTGTAAAACTTATACATATATGAAGCAGTTTTATACTGTCATACAAACAGACTTTTTTGTAATATCACATTGTTAATAAATGCCAATTCGCTTGGCATTATTATTAATTTATTTCTTTAATAACTAAAAGTAGTTTTCACACTATTTTGACACTGATATGAGAGGGGAATCAATTATTTGGATATTTTCTAATAAAAATCTTCAATGTGTTTAAGTGTTTAAAGCATTCATTGTGCAATAAGATAAAAGCAAAACATTGTTATTTTTACCAATGTAAGTCAATTTTTTTATCACGCTCAAATTTCCAATATTATTGAAAATAAACGAACCGTTGTAAGAAGACATTGTATTTTAACTCTTACGGTTTTTTGTGTTTGCGTCTGGAGTAGCAGACAGTACGACTACCGACAATACACGAGTTAAAACAACTTCTAACATTGTGTCACATTTTTTTTAAAATACTGTATAGTTAATGAGTCAGCCTTGAGTGTCTGCAATATTCCAGACTCATCCACGTTTCATCCTTTACAGACAATTGTGGCAACTTCACTTTTCTCATTTATCTTTAAACTTGTATTACAAAAAAAGAAATCTTGGTAACATATGCGCCAGTTTTAACTTCCTGTATCTCATTCATGTCAACGTGGACTTTATGTGAAATTTTAAATACAAAGACGATACAGCCAATTTCTGGCCCATCTGCAGACACTTGTCGAAATAGAAACACATCCATTTTTAATAGAAATTTCCAAAAATGCCGGCTATCTCAAACGCTCGTACGACACCCTCGCTCCATCACTTATGGCTCCCCAGGACGCCAGTGGTCACTACACGCTGATTTAATTGTCCCCAGATATCCATTACGATGTCTATACAGTTTAAGTGCCCAGTTTCTCCGACATCAGCGTGGTCTGAGCCAACTTTTCCCCTAGAGGCGCGGTGATTAATTCGAAGAAAAGCCAAGTTTGGCATAAATCCTAAACAATGTCTGACTCTTAGTGCATGCTGGTGTATCTTAACTGCCAGCAGACAGTCGCAGTTAGCCAGGAACTATCCTGCTTTTCTTATTAACCCCCGCATCCCGGACAAATCCTCACAAAGCACGTCCCTGTATTTCATACTTACTTACGGAAATAAGTCATCATCATCATCATCGTCATCGTCGTGGTGGATGAATGATGTATACTAACCACAACGTGTCGATATTACTTTTGTCGATGTTAACTTTTGCAAAAACATCATGTCATTAATTAAAAATACTGTATGTAATATAGTAATTTGCACTGTATAATGAAAGTATTGCATGCACTACCTCTGACCAACTTCATAAGTATACTAATGTGTGGAAATTTCACCATATTGTGGTAGCCAACGACATGACATAAATGACACAATCTGGCAACATTCTCCAACAACGAATAATTCACAATTCGATAAATCATCTATTGTTGTCCACCTTGTCTGATTATCATTATTAGGTTAAAAAATCTTTTGCCAAATAGTGTTTAGAATCATGTGCGAGTACAATGGCTGAAATGATAGTAAAAATACAAGTGAATACTGAATGTTTAGAAGAAAGAAATTCAAGAGCTAAAGCCGGCTCTCTACCAAGACGTACATGTACGTATGTATATACAAGTATTTACACACATATGCAAAAACGTTTGCCCACCGGGTTTGTTTCAGCCGCCATTTTGTAAATATATGTAAGTATCAAAATTGTGCACCTATTAAATGTCTTTAATAGCTGTTTAATAGCTATTTTGCCTTGCATGTACGTCTTGGTGGAGACCCGGCTTAAGAATTGAATGTTTAAGAAGGTGTAATACAAATATCGAATAAGACAATACATTGATTGCTTTTAGGTATGCTATTTTTCCTTATGTGTAAAGGTGCGTTTCCACGTGAGAGAAACTCTTGAGATGTTCTGGATAGTAGTTCTCAATTTTGCACTGTTTCGAGAGCTGTGTTTATCGAATTGTATCGTGAGCCCTGGCCTCTCTGATAGCAGTTCGCAAATTACGAACCATGTTAGAATTTTGAGAGCAGCTGTCGAGATGCTTATGTTTAGGGATTTTTAATGTTTAAAACTAAGTTTGGGAAATGTGACGAGATGTGACGACTTACTCTCGAGAGTTAATCTCACGTGGAAACGCACCTTTAGCTCATTAAAACATAGGTCACCCTAGTTTTTATGCAGTCCACTAGCTTGGGCATCAAAGATAAAAAAGAATGTAGTTTGTTAAAAGTATAACATAACACGTGCTTGTCTACCATTTTCGAATAATGTACAAGTCCCCAATTTTACTATATGTAAGACGAACGAGATTACATGAAAGCAGCTTAGATTGACTATCTCCATCCTTGCTAGAGAAGCTGAAATCTGCTTTTGTAGAAAGTTGTGTACAATTTGAAATACGTGCAGGCATTGTGCTGCCCTCAATTGTCGATTTGAGCAACGTTTTGGAGATGGATTTGCATGCACGCAAGATGGCGGAACACAGGTAAGGGCAAAGGCGCCAAATACAAAAGAGCTAAATATGCGTTGTTTATAAATTGAGGATGTGACACCTGTTAACTTCCTCTGTGATTTGCGTCAATTTATTACTAATCGTGTTATTACGCAATATTCGGCATTTTTATGGCAATTTTTCTATAGAGAAAAAAATATTCAATCTCCACTCCCAACTTTCTTCTGGGGTAGTTAGATTAAATGCATTTGTTATGTCATAACAATGACTTGCATAAAGCTTATAAAAAAAAAATACTCATCATATTTGAAAAAGTTTAAGGTTGCAGGCAAAATATAAGCACTCAATTATTTCTAAGTAATGCAATATTAATTTCTAAAACATGGCTTAATGCATGCAAATTTTTTTTAGAATAAGTTGAACAAAAAAAAAGCTTTTTTGGGAGAGAATAAAAATTTTATATAGTGAGTTCGTGTCCCCAGGGCTCGGATCCTGTATTAAGTTGCAGAAACCTAACTTTGGGGAAAAGTAGAAAAAAGGTTGTTGGGGTATGGGAATTGATTTCCGTGCACAAATTTATAGAAGGTAACATAATGAATGACGATATTCGAAACATGCAAAGCTTTTTTAAACAGGAGGAGCAATGCCGATTGATAAACACGCTAAGCATACATTCTGGAAATCTCATAATTAAGGGAACAATCTTGGTAATTGTTTAATTTCGTACAAAAGTTGGACATTAAAATTTTAAAATTTTACTCAGGTGTTAACAGTTATTCATTCAGACATGACTGCGTTTACATCAAATTCTAGCAAATTTTATAAATCATATTAGAATTTTATCGCTTGAGGATAATATCCAGTTTGTATTTGTATATTGTTGAGAAAATGGGTCCTAAATCGTTTAAAGTTACAAATTTCATAAAACTTGCCTTGATCTTTGTGAGTTTTTTAGCAGTATGATGTCTAGTGTGCCTATAGTTTGCCATGGAGCTGCGCATTATGACATCAGCCATGATATCTTTTGATTACAAATTTAACATCAATGTATGACGTACATGTGCAAATAACTTTCAACATGTTGTCAAATACAGCATTCATCCAAATCACACAAATGCATAGATCAAAATATGCAGCCTCATACTTTTAACACAGAGTACCAAACTAGTTCACTAATAGAAAACTTCAATAATTATTACTTTTATTTTGGTAAAATTTGTTCAGACAAGTATTGTTTGCAAGGACATCCCCTTTATAGAAAGAATTCTAAGAATAACAGGTGGCGAATGGAAAAAATTCGAACTTACAAGTCGATCAATTCCAAACTTGATTGGTGCACAGAAAATAGAGACGACTGTGGCGCCATCGCTATTTCCTATCGGAAGAGCCGCAGATCAATGCATGTTAAAATAATAGCTCGAGTAATCAATTTGCAACCGTGATGGAAGACAGTATGGTGAAACAAAACGAAACTGGCACAAAATACGCTATAAAAGCATAAAAAACACAAAAAGCTCTCGTTCCATTCTGAATGAAGAGGCATTATTGTTTTGGCTTTTTAGTTCCAGGAACAACGACGTTTACAGGTTTATATGTAGCCATGCAATGTTTTCAGATAAACACAGCTTAAATGTCCCATAGCTCGGTTAATGATCGCATTACTGTTATTGAGGGGGAAGATTGATAACTGTCTGGTTGAAAAGTGCACTGCCTACCAGGCTAGTTTTACAGACAAAAGGCAATGGACCGTATCTCACGTATCAATCATACGGGGTCTTTCTATCCAGACATGACAACAACAAAAACTTGGGTTGAAAACTTTTTTAGAGAATTAAAAAAAAATGGGTAAAATCATGCGACGAAAACCATAAAAGAAGTTTAGACAGATATATAGTGGCGTTTTCTTGTGAAAATACAAACACTGTTCACAGCATGCGTGGCTAGATTTATGAAGCAGTTTCTCGTTGCATAGAGCCGAGAGACTTTACTGAAATACATTCAGTAATAACATTTCAATATACACAATTTGTTTTTGTACGTGCTTTGCTAACGTGGAAACAATACTATTATGAATATATATTGCTAACTTTTCTACACACAAAAACAGATCAATGCATCATCGGGATTCTCAAATGTTTGGACTGAAGTTATTCAAAAGGGGTGATCCATAA
This sequence comes from Julus scanicus, assembly GCA_034698625.1. Lineage (NCBI taxonomy): Eukaryota > Metazoa > Arthropoda > Diplopoda > Julida > Julidae > Julus > Julus scanicus. The sequence goes on from JAQGBW010005951.1 coordinate 11,184, forward strand.
ATTATGTCACACTTTTTTGCCTCTTTTTAAACACCCCCCACCCCTTAGTCACAATTCCCC
>JAQGBW010005952.1:0-11241 GCA_034698625.1 Julus scanicus
AATCTCTTTCTGTTTATCTGAAATTGTGTTTCAAAATTTCACCCATTGAAAGTGATAGGGTTGTGATCCCCCTTAAGTGTACTTATTAGAAATAAACAAGGCAAAAGCTGCAATGAAGTGAAGTCAACATCGATTTTTTAATTAATATTTGCCAAGCATCATCCCAACCTCTTTGAAAGAAATAAATAACTTCAATAAAGCGTGAAAATTGAGACTAACATTGATTTTTTGGTTTTGCTAGAGTTATTAGGATTTGTTCTCTTTCCTTATCTCTAATAGTGGCATTTTTTTTAGAAAAATGTCCATTTCTTTGAATTTAAATGCGTAAAATATATCTATCAGGCAGTGAATATTTTTTATTTTAATCTAATATTATGTATATTAGAATATGCATATATAGTTCATGCAATTCAAGTTATTAAAACTAAATAGAAGTAAATTTAAAAAAAGTATAATGCTAAAGAACTGCTTTTCTATTTGGAATTCTATACACACTTAAAAATGGTTTACTCTGTAAATAAATTACTCTTGTAAACATAATTTATTCATGAAATGTAGTATTATGATCGGTAAGTAATAGATATACCGAAATCCGACACTAGCCGGACTCTGTTTTAGACCAATTAAAGTTAGGATGTTTACGTTGGCATTATTTTTAACCACACCAAATAAAAAAGATAGAGTAAAATTTATCGTATTTGTTTTGAAAACTCCCCGTACTATGTACATATGACATATTCAACTGCATGCTATCTTCAATACATTGGTCCCTCAAGAGTTATTTAGTGGTTTTATGCGCCACCCTTTGACATTTTCAAGTTTTTTGTTTCATGAATTTCCGTGTTCAGAACCCTACATTTACGATTTTTGTAATAAATTGTCTTTTTTGTTAAAAAAAAAAAAAAACTGGAGATAAGTCAGTAAATAACGAGTACAGCTTACCAGAGCGTAGCGAGGATCTTTCTGATAAAGCGTTCCCACCAAAGTCCAATTAAATTTTTTGAGCAACTCAATTCTTGTTGGATTAAATCCAGTTTCGCTGGGAACCATCCGAAATAAATTGGGATATTTGTCACTTGTGAACATGGGATGGGTGTCGGCATAGGATAACTGCAAGGAGAAGAAATCATGGTGAAAATAGCAATCTAAAACACTTTTTATCATATTATAGCTCACGAAACCACATAAAGATAATACTTGGCGTTTTAACATTATTTTGCATGAATCTGTCAAATGAATTAATTCAGTCAAATCTGATAATTTACGTGATTTTTACGATATTCGCCGAACATCTGTACCAGAATGATTTACGTTTAGATATTCATAAACCTGCACTGACAATTTGAAAATTGAAGACGGTGTTGCAACAGTTTTGACTCAATTTTTAGCCGACATGCTATTTGGATGATTCCCATTTCACCAACTTCAATAATATTCCATTATGCAATAATTAATTAAATGTTGAACAGAGCATATCGAGAGTTTCTCTCACATGGAAACGCGCCTTTAGTTGCAAAATACCGTACATGTATACATTTTATAAACAAATGCGAATTAAATAAAACACAGTTTCAATAAAGCTTCAGTCTAAAGCTTTCTGTGTGTAAACAAACTGCAATCTTTATTATGTTACGAAGATAGAACCTAAATGGAAATTGGGAATGCAGATTATATTGTGTTGTTTGGCATTTTCTTTGCTAGCAAATCGAATGAGAGACTATTTAAACTGTCACATTTGAATACAAAGACGAGCGAAATGAAATCCAACAAATCCAATATTTCCTTTGTGTGCCTAATGCAACAGCAAACGAACCAACGAACAAAAAAAAGTGCATTTCCCAAAGTTGGCCAAACCATAGCAAATCTGATTAAAACCTTGCGTCGCGAATCCAAGCAACTAGCTGCGAGCAAAATGCATCGAGACAAAACATGAAATTAAATTGGATATTGAAGTGGAAAGTATTTTAACACTAGTAATTTTCCTTTGCATTCGTTCAATTTGCAGTCACTTCTGCTCCAGTGTTATATTTCTCAACGAACACTTTGAACTGAGAGAGAAATTCAGTAAACTGAAACTACCTATTCGACATCGTGTATAAAGCTCGTCTATTCTCGTTATATTCAAATCAATAGTGGAGAGTAGATAAGTTATTTGGTCTAAGTACTGCTGCTGATGCATACATTTTTTTTTCATTTTCAATATCTCAATATACATTCAGCTGACAAATACAAGAAGAAAGGCCATCAAGTTGCCTTAAAAACAAGAATGCACATATGAAAGTGTATATAGACAAGTTTTATATGGTGATAAAAGACCCCCACCCTCCCTCCCTCCTTTATCCCTCCCTCCCCCCTTTATCCCTCCCTCCCCCTAAGGTACTGTGGAACAACATGCATCAAAATAGAATCAAAGGCATTGCTTTCAAATATACAGCCCAATGGGAGTTCCACTATATTGCTTTTTACATATTGCTTCCATAATATTAGCTACGAGTTCTGGAATATTGAAAAAAGTTTAATCTTTACAAATTCTTCTTCTTAGCTATTCGTATTTTATTATCATAATTAGTTTTCAGTATCAGTTTTCCGGATAGACACGTCTGAGCAGAAACTGATGAAATGAGATTGATTTAATTTTTTTATTGAAGACAAAGAGCTATTATATGAGAAGTTCTTGCCTGTAAAAAGGTTCCGCAACCGAGGAACAAAAACCTACAAAAACCCCAGACATGATATGTATCAAAGACAGGGCCAAGTGCCCTAATCGTGTTGAGCTTTCTGTCAAATACAATCCAATTGAACAAAACATGGTGGACACAAATAAAAATGAATATTCTGCATATCGTAAAACACGTTGTCTGAGATTGAACTCCATGTGAATAATTGGAAAACAAAAGCAACACATATTGCTTTAATCAGATATCCATATTTTGCATATACCTTCATAGAGCTGCTTGAATCTAATGCGCATGCGTACCGGCTCCATGTGATTTTCCCCAAAACAAAAATCCCAAAAAAGTATTTCCACTCAACAATCCACAAAACAATAATCTCCATGGAAAAAATCCACAAAGTACAAAAGTTCCAAAAACCTAACCTAACCTAATTGAACAATACTTTGAATTAATTAAATATAGCATCAATTTGGAGATTTTGTTCCTTGGAGCAAGAAGGTCCATGAAGGTTATTGTTTTGGGGATTTTTGAGGGGAGATATTTGACTGAAGATTATTGACTGGGGAAAATCACCTGCTACGTATTATACAACATCGTTTGAGAAATTTGAATGAAATACTAAACCAAATAACTGTTGAAAATGATGGTATTTCTACGACAAATATATGCGAGTCAAAGAAGTAAACAGATATCATTGCGTTTCTTACTTCGATTTTTGGTTAAACAAAGTAAATTTATTTCATATTCAAGATTTAACTCATGCTTATAAGTAACTGCCACGGCAAATCGCATTCATATCAACTAATGACAGTATCATGTTCTGCAAAAAACTTCACCTATCTCTCATTAAAAGTTAAAAGCATCCAGAGACTGACGTCAGACGTATTGCGAGTCTTACTTAATGTGATGGATGGCAAGTTATATCTCTTCAATCATGCTACATAAAGCATAGAATTTCCTTTTTTCCCACATGTCTTTTACTTTACATCTCATATATCATCCATTTCCGTTGCATGCCATCTTTTTTCCCCCCTCTCCTCATCTAATTCACAACGACATCGTGCTATATGTTAATCTGTAACAATAATGCATTTCGCACAATTTCTCCACCCTATTTCGAAATTCAACACAAAACTATAACATCAAATTAAATCAATTTTTGTATCTTTTTACTCATCTTTACTTGATACCAACTCGTAATTTTTTTTCTTTGCAAACTATAAGGTGCACAACAACTATAGTAGATCCTTAATTTTATAAGTAGAAGTTAGTTCAATGAATTATAGGTACACAATCTCAATCACAATCTGATGATTAAGTGCAACAATAAGAGGTTGTCTTTAACATTGATTAAATTTAATAGTAATTCAAAATTTCAATGATTTTTCTAGACTATTATAAAGAAACGAAACGTACAGCATAATTAACAGGTATTTTTGTGATTGAAAATGGTACATATTTAGCATAAAATCCAAAGTTTGCCAAACAAGAGCTTGTTATAACTCAAGTTTATACATATGTTGCACCAGTTTATACAACTATTCGAGGATATACATACATAGGATCGTAAATCAATAATTTGATTAAAATATGAAAATTAGAGCTTATTCATTCTATGGTTTTCATTGCACTCTAGGTATAGTCGCCTCCTATACAATAACTGCTTAGAGACCGATCTCACGAACATGAGGATGATCATATATTTATTGATCACTACTGTGAATCTGTAGAGCTTCAATATACCCTTTTGGCTAATAATAATGCGTTAGCAAAAATCATTCCCCCACCAATTTAATAAATATGGGAAGGCTTATCAATTTATTATTGAAATATTTGGTAATTAAATTCTAAACTAATCCAAATCATAAACAAAATTTAATAACCTCGCCATGTTGATATTACAAACTTTTGTATGCTTTGCTTTTGCTGTACTTTTATGAAATTCCCTGGCGGGTTTATCGTTTTGGGTGAAAGACAAGTTGAAAATACGGAAAAGAAATTAATCTGTATTTTTCGAGATAAACATGTACGAGGTTTTTGCGTGCGATTCGCTGTTGCTTTCTTTCGAAAACGAATAACACCACCTCATAAATCATCATTATTCATCTAAATTTAATAGGAATATATGAGACGAGAGAAGACAGAATCGTGATTATCTTCATCATTCTGTCGAAAAATAAAGGCAGGGTGAGGTGGATAAGAATGCTTTCAACTAAAATATAGTCACACGTTGTGTTGTACGTCTTTGTGTAATATATATATACGTCTATTCGATACTCTATGTATATTTCAAGAAAGAAATATACAATAAATAAACAAGATGCAAAGTAGTAAGCGAATCATGACGAGATTTTTTTTCGATCATGAAAGATGTGTTGAAACAACTATAAGTATTTGTTCTTCAATGCAATGGTTATTTTTTCTATATCTACTTATTTATATAATATTAAATGGTAAAATGTATACCTTTACCATAATCATTAATAAAGCAAGGAAAAATTTCCTGTTTATCACTTGAATAAGACATTTTCCTTATATTTCTCCCAAAATTTTACGAATTTCTGATATACAGTACGAGATTTTATAAAACAACAAAAATCTTCACTTTTATTCAAACAGATGCTACAAAAGTTACTAGGAATTTGGTTATAAATTCTGTGAAATTTCTTCCAAAATTCCACAAATTTCTGATATACAGCACAAGATCTTATAAAGTGACTGAAATTCTCCCTTTATCACTCCGGAATGTGATTTATTGTGTGCCTCGACAATTCGTTTTAAGTTAATTGTTTATACTTATATTTGGATAATATTGTGATTTTAAACTATACTGTACTTTCATATTTAAAATATACCAACACTGGAATAAAAGATATTTACAAATGCGTTACTTATAACTTTGGCAAACTTTGCAATATACCTCCTGAAGTTTTCTTAAATTAATTGGTATAATGCTTCACAACAAACTATTGTGGTGAAGTTGGATTCGCCGCCATTTTTCCTAGAGCATGCAGAGGTGTCTTTGTAACAAATTTGGAGTGGGCTTATCATAGAAGATAAACTCTCCAGAGCGATAATACTGCGAGATGATGGATTTCGGCAAACGTGGCCTAACAGGGAATTGATATCCCTAAGGAGAAATTGAAGCAGCGATTTTCTCAAGTCTGCCAGTAAAGAGTGAAATACATTGAGAAATTCGTGAGACTTGGCCCGGATGGGGAATTGGACGATTTAGACAGGTTACAACTTTAAAGGATATTTATGATTGAGGATTGGAATCCATTGGGAAATCGTTTCACCCTCCATCCCTGTTCTGGTATAGGTGAGGTGAGTTATTATGTTGACCCTCTCACGTGGCACGTACTATGTGCAGTTCGTGTCATCATGTATTGTTGATATATATGCAGTAGTTTTATAAGTTGCCATTCAATCATTGATCTTATTTGATATCATTAGACGAATTCAGCAGATCAGACAACAAAAAGTATTTATTGGGATGCTAAATGTGTATATCTAACGGTCATAACTTAAACCTAAAAACATTCGTAAAGGTATGTAATGGAAACTACCAAACTTTGAAAAAATAGGACTAATTGGATGAGATATTGAGACGAAGTCGCCTCAAGGAACCATCTTTACTTGAAATCAAAGGTTCGATTGTTATAATAATATTAAGACCAACTGGAAATTAACCCAATTATTGAAGGGTCTAAAGCCTGCTACACACTACTGCGTTTGTTGCCGTTTGTGTGCGTTGCGTGGCGCTGCGTATGCGTTCAAGCAAGAAAAACGCGCACAAACGCATCTGACGCGACGGACCCGAAACGGGGTCCGTCCCAATTGCAGTGACGTCACGTTGCATTGCGCGACGTTTCCCTGCGTTTGCGCAATGCAACGCGACGCACGCAAACGCATCAGTGTGTAGCAGGCTTTACACAGAAAAATTTTTAAAGTAGGCTTATCTAAGGAAATATTTTTAAAGTTATTTAACACAAAATATTTTTAAACTTAAGATTATATTTAATAGTTTATGTTCTTTTAATTAATTAAGACTCGACCAACCAACAGGAAATAGAGTAGATTTCGATTAGTTACGACAGTGAAGAAGGACTGCCATTTATTCAGGACAAAATTGGGACAATTTAGGAGCAGTTACAATTTAATTAGAACAAATTAGCTAGTTCCGATGTATCTCAATTAACCGAAATTAACTGCACTTGTGACAGTGTAATACAAAATAGAATTTAGCACACATAGAAGTACACATGCATAGGATTCCATAATTCCACTCGCACTAGGATTCCATAATGCGTAAATTTCCTCAGGAATATCAGTTCTGACATTTCATTACCATCAAGAAAGAATTTTTTAGCACCATCCTATAATTTCAAACAAAAATAAATTGCATTTTAAAACACCCTCGCCTGTTTAAACATTGTTCAGGTGGGGGATGACATCTTTCAAGAATTCCCAATTTTTTAAGGTTGGACGATTTTTTGTATTTGAAATCCCGTCTGTGCCATTAATTTGACATTAGTTCGCTCAACGATAAATACACAACATGCTGCAACGAATAAACGAATAAAAAAAGGAACATAGTTCCCAATAAAACAAGATTCAGTTGGAGTAAAAGAGTAATGAGGGTGAACATGAACCATTTCACTAGCAATGTTTCGTAGAGATAGTGATTACGTTAAATATTTGCTATATACGGTCAAACTGCCTCTGGTCATTGTCGATTTGGACAGGAACTTGTATCTATTTGCTAGCATACAAACGTTATAGGGTTACACAGAGATTATGGGAATTGAAAACAGCAAAGGTATGACCATTGCGAGGTTTGTTAGAATCGAATCTAGGAAGTGGACACGAGACAACAGAATTGGAAAAAAAGCAAATGACCATCATAAAATTTCTTACCTGATTGAGGTGCCAAAAAGAAGAAGTTTTGGCTATGGGATCAGTCACTTGGGTGCACGCAGCGCCAAATATCAAAACTTTCGGAGGTTCCTTGGCCACCATATCAAAAAATGTTTTAATTCCCACTGCGGCATTACACTGAAATGAATACAATTGACATGAGGTTAATGATACGTGGTGGACGGTTGCATCAAAATTATGTTAGAATTATTTCCAAATTCAGTGAACAAAATCAGTGAACATCAAATAAGTTGTTTAGAAATAAGGAAACTTATAAAACTAAGCCTAGATGATTTTTATTTAATTGCAATGAGTTTTTAAATTTGTAAATTCTCAAAAAAATTGACTTCGTAATTTGAAATGAGAATAAATAATAAGTATAAAAGACTTGACATGAGGGTAGAAAAGTGTAATCAAGATTATATGTTAAAATGATTTCCAACTTGTCATTTAGTATAAAGTTTTTAAAAAAATTAAAAAGATCAGTTATTTAACTAAGCATGGATAATATTGATACACATATGTAATAACTTATCAACTCTGCAATAACTTTTAAATCATCTATGAAATTTGAATTTACAACAAAAAAGACGTAAGAAAAACAAATGTATATTTTAAAAACATGTGATTTTTAAAATATATTAGAATTTTCTTTTCGATTTTGCAAATGAAAAGCTGGATCTACTTTTCTAAACTTATCTAGGGATTAAAAAAGGTTTTGTAACTACAGTAGTTTGACTGTTTTAACTAACTAAACAGGTTTTAATCTCTTTATTCAGTTTGATGCAATTTGCATTCAGTTTAACAGAATTACTGAGTTATCAATTCATGAGAATAACAGGAAATTGAGGGCATATACATTTTTAATTAAAGCACGTCTTCTACCCAAATACAAAATGATCAATTTTTAATGTATTTTTATGGATTTCCTTAGAATGTATCATTTGAACTCTCAGAAGATTTACAAACTTAGCTTAACGTTCTTGATTTTTCGTCAAATAATCCCAACAAAATTTTAGCTTTGTGAACATAAATGTTAAATGAACACTGAGTGATGCTGTAGATATACATGTTTTGCGTATGTTTAAAAGCATACGGTCAAACTGCATGTCACAGGTAATGCATGCTTTTAGAAGTGCGTTAATGAACGTGAAATGTCAAATGGTGCTGTTAGTTTACAATAAAATGCAGCTCGTTAAAAAGGCGTGGCGTTTTAGGCAATTCACGTCATAACAAAAAAAATTCATTTACAAATATAAAAAGGAGCTTTAATAAGCCTGTATGGCCCCAAAAATAGCATATCGTTAGCTACAAAAAGCATACTACGAATTTCCAACATTTAATACCAACGTGATAGGAAATTTTCCCATTCTGTCATCTTGACTTGACATGTTTGAGCGTATTATTGCAATAAAGGTCCGTTCGAACATAAAATCGATTGAGAATAACATGTTGCTCAATACCACACATTTTTCTTCTATAAAAAAGCAAAACCCCATCAGGAATGTAATTTTCCCTATTTCTGAAAATCTCAAACAATATATGTGCCAATGTGTAGCTTGGACAAAAGTAATGGAAGAATGGATTTCTTGGTAGGAAAATCTATAGACTTATTTCTCTTTCTGTCAACAGAAGAAACATTTCAATATTTTACACTCAATACTGCGTTTAGAAGTTTGGAAGGTTTCTGCACACATACTGTATTGGAAATACCTGTAGCAAAAGTGTTATACTATTATTGGTCAGGGTGAGATTAAGAGATAAATATTGCACACACATGGCTATATATTTGGTTTTCTACCTGGAGGAACATGCTTAGAACACAACAACAACACGTGGGTGACTCAAAAAACACGTGTTTTAAACAAGGTTGCATTTAGAGAACTGATACACTGGTTAACTTAAATTCCCATGCTTAAAACAACAACAACTCAAACACGAGTTTTAAACAAATATTAACATGTGCATTAATATCATTAAATGTGATAAGTTGGCATTTCATGACATGCAGAATACTTTATTGCAATGAATTCAGTTCTATATTTGGACTGAATTCATTGCAATAAAGTATTATGTTCATGTTAACCGTGCTAGATCAAAATCTCGAAAAAATTATCTCGAAATATAAAATAACTTAAAAATAATCTCGACAGGCAAAATCTCGAGTGAAAAAAATCTCGAAAAAGAAAATCTCGACTAGGTTAGGTTAGGTTATTAAATATTTGAATGGTACTCTCTCTATGGCAACGTTGCTGTTTGTTTCTATGGACTCATTTGGTCCGTGTCTAGGGAGTTTCGGATAACCCTTTTTGATTTTTCGCTATTTTGGCTTTCGAGATTTTTATTCTTCCGAGATTTTTTTTTTTTCGAAATTTTGACCCGTGCTTTTGTTAACAGCTTCTTTTTTAAAACTTTTGTTTCCAAACCTCCTTTAAAAGTACCAAAAAGTTCTGGAGCTTTTTAGATATTACATCCCAAGTCTTCTTGCTATAATACAAAGTTTGTCGTAGTGCCGACTGCCACGTCTGCCATTAAGGGATATGTACAATACTATTCCATGGACGTACGTGAGCACTTTGGCAGTTGATTCGCCTTGAGAAATTGTTACTTGGCTATAACAACGCCGGTATAGATGTCAAAAGAAGAAAAAAAAAAGCTTAATATGCCCGGTGCACGATCCATCAATGAGTCCTATTAAAGTTTGACACGATTTTATCCGCGTAATACGTACCGGATCAGCTCCAGATCGAAAAACAAACTTGGATTACGAAAGTCAAAGATCGAAAGAAACGTACAGAGGGTAATTTAATATCTGGGCCTTTTCATGCAATAGGACGCGACAGGGCACACACCTCACACTGGCATAAAAAGATGCGAACAAATGGCAAGGGATTTCACACGAGCAGTACGTGGAGAAAATACACATTTGGGCAATATGTTAGCTCACGGACGTGCTTGTGGCTCAATGCTCAAATAAATAGAAAAACTTTTTTGGTGGAATACAGCAAAACCAGAGTTTACCAACAACACCGTGGACGTGGTTTTATCGGTAATATTATGGCGGTGTGCATGATGATATCATACCAATCATTTGAAGAGTGGCTCTGGAAGTCTACAAACTTTGGAGTTTTGAAATTTTAGGCTTCAGCAATAAAATGTGGTTAGATTTTTCCCTGATGGCGTGCATGCACTGACTTGTTTTATTTACTTCAGTTTTCATTTATAATTTATTTTATAATGTATTCCATTAAGAAATTTGTATAACCATTGAATTGAAAATTTCCTCCTAAATTTTGACTTCTACAATATTAATGAGTCTAGATAATGAATTAAGATTAACAAATCTATTGATCACGCATCTTAAAAATGTCTTAAACAAAACTGGCGATTTTTACATTGTTCATCATAGAAGTGGTTTTTTAAAATAAAATTTCCGTAGTGACTTGAATTAATACCGATAAAACGAAGTTTCAAAGGCATGTACGTGCTTGAACAAGACAATTTCGTAAGTTAAGACTACTATAAAATCATTATACATTTTCCTTTCCCCTTCTCCCTCCCCCCCAAATCTATATACAGTATGTAAAATTTATATTCACCCCACCACCTTGTTCATGCTATGGATGCTTATAACATGTTTCATAAT